>CM060627.1:30022645-30127645 GCA_030578275.1 Meda fulgida
CCACATTCCCAATGGATAAATCAGTCCCTGCCATACTTTTGGTTTTCATCGTAATGGTTGTCAATATTTTTTCTCGTGGTAAATGGATGACGATGAGTTGGAGTTGCTACTCACTTGGCTAAGTATGCTGGTGTGGGGCCTGTTGCTTTCCTTTCAGCGGCCAAACTGGAGTTCTGATGGGGAAGCACTAAGAGGAGTTTAAAGACCGGTTATTTTATCGACACGTGTTTGCCCTACCGTTCCTCCGTTTTAAGAGGAACGCCACTTTGGGTGACGGTTATTTTAAACACTTCATGTTGATCAAATAGGAAATTTTGAAGAAAACATACCCCGGAGTCTTTTCTAACCCATTGGCTTCGGTCTATGAGGTGAGCAGGGAATTATTTGGTGTTTTTTTCAGCTAGGAAAACAAAAAAATAAAGGTGCTCAGAACTACTATTTTTAAAAGTAATTATGGCAGATCCGTATTCAAAAGGAAAACTGGCATTCATTGTTTTAAAAATATTTCCATTACAACACACTAAATATGTCAGTAAACAGAACTTTTAGTGAACCTACACTCAAAAAAATTTTTTTCTGCTCGTTTTTAAGCTCACAAATTTCAATTTAGTATAGTAAAATTCCAACAAATTGAATTGAATAATCATACACATTATTCATTATTATTGATTAGGAATTTACTTTTTTTTTAAATGTCATGAATACAAATACATAAACTAAAAATGGTCCATACCTTTTTCATTAAAAAATGTATACAATATTGTTTTAATAAGTTTTATTTAAAATTCTTAAATTGCACTGATATGCACTTGTAGTGTTCTTCAAAATCTTTGTATAAAGTATATTAATAACATAAAGTAAAATTAATGAACCCAAAGGACTTTTTAAAATGTTGTCATTTTTCTTTAAATTACATTGTTAAATCATTGTTTTAATCAATCTTCTTGTGTGCTTTAAAGAAGGTAAATCATTTTGATGTGTTGACTAAACATACTAAAGCACATTTAAAGATATTTGTTGATAAATTTTAACTCTAGTGTGTTATTGATATACACTTAAAGTTGAAGAACATCAAGAAGCGTGACCTTTTCAGCGTAATTGCGAATTACGTGACGTCACGAACGGTGCATCACAGAACGAGCAAGGCAAGCGTTTTGTGCTTATAAAACTTAACTTTTTTTATTTATGTTTCTAAATGACGATCGTCTTCATTAATAAGACCCTTATTCATCGTCTGGGTGTCGTTTTTTTTAAAGCACTTTGAAGATGCACTGAAACTCGTCCATTTGGACCTTGTTGAACCGTTTGGGTCCCATTGAAGTCCATTATATGGAGAAAAATCTGGAAGAATGTTTTCATTAAAAAACCTTCATTTCTTTCTCGACATATGAAGAAAGAAAGACATGGACATCTTGGGATGACATGAGGGTCAGTAAAATTATCAGCAAAAAGTTTTTTAAAAGTGAACTATTCCTTTAAGTGTCTGAAAACATTGTTTCATGTGCTAGCTGGTAATTCTAATGTTTTCACCGCGTTTAAGTATTGTCATTAAATGTTTAAAGGGGGTGGTTGATTATGATTTCACTTTTCTAGCTTTAGTTAGTGTGTCGTATAGTTGCTGTTTGAGCAATAAACAACCTCTGCAAACGTTTCCAAGCTTAAAGGAAGATATTTTCTTTGTAAAAAAAAATCATTTTTTAACGGACTACAACAAACGGCCGGGTAGGCGACTACAAAGCTTCTCACGGGTTATGTGACATCACGACCCCTAACATTTACATAACCACGCCCCTAGAATTATTGATAATCATAGGAAAATAACTCACATCAGCTAATAAAAATCATCAACTTAATCATTCAGAGACGTCCTGTGCTTCTACATGTTGTCATTCTTCTTGAGTCTCTCCATCTTTGTCTGAACTGCGGTCTTGAACATAAAAGGCTAAACGTTTTTGAAATTTTCAGTTTGTTTGTGTCTGTGTGAGGTAATCGGACAGCATGCTAACACACAAACTAGCTCTTGAAAGCTCCGCCCTCTGTGTCGAAAAGAGCAGCTCATTTGCGTTTAAAGGGGACAGACACAAAAACGGTGCCGTTTTGCTCACCCTCAAAAAGTAAAAGTGACAACTTTTAAACATCCTATATAAAAATATAGGTGTGGTAATTTTGAGCTAAAACTCACTATACGCACTCTGTGGACTTCAGAAGGGAACCTTATTTTACAATCTTGTGAAAAGGGCATTTTACAACCCTTTTTTATCAACGTGAGATCGGCCACAGTTACCTGCAGCAACATCCTCGGCCATCTGTCTGAATGGCTTTCTTGGCCGGGGCAGGACAGCAGTCCTAGGTGATGTTCACACGTCTCCAGCAGCGTAATGAGGTTCACCGTTTGTGAGCCACATCCTCGCCACATGCCTCAGTAAAGAGGCTGTTCACGGTCGTCACTGAGCTGGACAGGCTAGCGGGAGACGGAGGTGCAATAAAGTGTTCAAGAGGTTTACAAGTGTTCAAAGAAGTAGAAAAAATTATAAGCTATGGTCTGTTAGCATAGTTTTGATCATTTGATAAAATATAAATGCTAATTTTACGAGGCAATTCGGACACCAAAAAAGAAATATGATTTGATGTACCTCTGGTTATTCCCATCAGCACATTGTGATCTCGCGCGAACAAAACAGACCGAACTCAAGAAGCTGAATTAAAAAAAAAAAAAAAAAGATAAATTAAATGTATAATGTTTGCTTCAATAATGTGTTATTTTTAATATTTTGATGGGATTTAAGCACGTTGGCGCCGTCTGGTGGGAGAAATAAAGGAAACCATACGGAATAGGGCCTGTGTATTCCCAAGTTGCCCTTTAAATTACGGAGTTATTTTCAGACATAATGGATAGGTTCACATTTTTGGATATAAATTTAGAATTATCTAAGAGTATTCATTGTGGCTGATTCTGTACCTAATAAATTGCACTGTATTTCATATATTTTTGTAATTTCACTTAAACTACTGTTGTCTAATTTCTTAAATCTATTTTAAAGCGTTAGGCTTAAAACTATAGAACATGAGTCCATCCACACATGCAATTATTTTAAATTATAGACTTTATTTAATAAAATGCACTTGAGTTTGTCTTTGCCTCTATTGTGTTTGTTTTGTGATTGTATGATCTAATTTGTTCTGCTATTCTTGGCCAGGTCTCTCTTGAAAAAGAATTATATATTCAATGCAGGGACATACCTGGTTAAATCAAGGTTAAATAAAAAAAAAAGTAAAAAAAAAAAAATTTGGTAGTCATTTTTTTTTTACTGTGGAAGATCCCAATGTGATATTTGAATAGACCATTAGCCCTATTCTATTTCTATTCATGTCCAGGTCCATTTCCAAAATAATTTAAACTATAAAATATTTTCTTTCTAAAATGACCCAAAGTACCCACCAGATGATTTTGTGTGAAGAAAAGGATACCCACTGATTTTGTGGGGAAGTTGATCAACTCTACTGCCCAATAGAGAGTCATGCCTAGGAGTAAACCACCATCTATAATCATGAGGGGGGAAAAAAATGCTAAAATTCGGGTTTGGCCACATTCCACCATGCTTGAAAAGTGCATCTTCTACTTCACTTCAAACTAAACATTTCTGAGATTTACTCCACCCACACGTTCATCCAATAAGTTCATGTCTTTTTTCTTCAGTCAAAAGAAATTAAAGTTTTTTTGAGGCAAACATCAGGATTTTTCTCACATAATGGACTTCAATGGGGTCCACAGTTTGAAGGTCCTAATGTCAGTTGCAAGTGGCCAGCTTCAAAGAGCTTCGACCATATACCTCACTACGCATTGATATCCAGCCGAGGAGTAAGAGTTTTCTTATTAGCCAAACCATTTGTACATTTTCTAAAAAAAAAAAAGCTCAACCCACATATGCTCATCTTGCACGAGCTCTGCGATGGGCCCCACCACACAATACGTATCATGTTAAAGGTCCACCAATTGGCCCTTCAACCATCGGCCCCGTTGAAGTCCACTATATGAAGAAACATCTCAAAAACCTTAATTTCTTTTCGACTGAAGAAAGAAAGGTCATAAACATGGATGATGTTGGGAGCTGTGAGTAAAATTATCAGACTTTTTAATTTGAAGTGAACTAATCCTTTGAAGGGTTATAGTTCACCCCAAACTTTTCGGGCTTTCGAGTGAGCAAAAACCCACAAAATATGAATCTCCAACACGCTTTCACCGAGGAGCACCACAACGCATACATGAACGCGATTCGGAGATTTTTATCGTGTAAAATAAAGTGGCGTAACTATGTTTTTTGTGCACACGAAGCACTCATGTCCTTTTTAAATTGACGGTTTAAACCCTGGAGTCATTGGATTTACTTTAAATGGTGGTCTTTTACTGGCGTTTGGGGCTTGGCAAGTGGTAGGTGGTAGCTGTCAATGGAGGGACAGAAAGCTCTCAGATTTCAACATAAAGTTCTTCATTTGTGTTCCCGAAGATGAAAGAAAGTCTTATGGGTTGGAACGACATGAGCGTGAGTAATTAATGACTATTAACTTTGGTCAAGCTATCTAGCATAATTGTAGGCCAAACTCACCTTCTCAGTGGCCTGTCTCCTGGGGGAAGTGGTTGCTCTGTGACAGCTCTGGGGCCAGTGACAGGATCCACGGCCTCAGATCGGCCACAGGTCTTGAAAAGCAATTCCTGCCGACTGGAGAAAGGAGCATGGAGCCTGGGCTGATGAACAGACATATGTTTCCAGGATCTGGATGAAGGGAAGGAAGACGCCCTTACAATGGTGACATTATTTTGGCATTTATCTTTATTTTTATTTAAACCTTTATTTATCCAGGTTAAGTAAACTGTTTGCGAACCACTTTTCATTTACAAACATGGACCTGGCCAAAGAAGGACTACAGAAATAAATAGAAATATATGTACAACTGTACATAACATGACACATAGGAACAAGCAATTCAAATAAGAGAGGTAGACAGCAAAGAAAAAAAGAGAGGAGAAAAAAACCCCGAAATAGCTATAGGTGGTCAATAGTTTATGGTCTTTAAAGTTGGCATACAGACCTGCTTACTGTCTAATGCTCTGTAATTACATCATCAAGGACCTTTGTAGTGTTTGTTATGTACCCTTTGTCCCATCCGAACCAGATTGCCATGTCAAAATAATGCGTATGATTTAATCCAGGAAATCTTTTTTAACTGCTTTTTGCACGAGCTTCTCCCAGAACTTTGGCAAGGCATGGAAGGATGGAAATTGCGGCGATAACAATTTGGGTCAGATTCAGAACCCCCTTTTAAAAAGGGGAAAATTATGGTGATTTCCAATCATTAGAGGAACCATGGGAGTGTAGGGACAAGTTAAATAGTATTGTGACGGGAGCGGCATATTAATGCAGGCTGTGTTTTTAAGCTAAGCTATTTTTGATAATGCGAAGCACTGCTACTTGGGTGGTGTGGGATTAGGCAACAACAACTCTGAGGGAATCTCTGCTCCTCACCACAGGCTTTCTCAAGGCGCTGTGCAAGCAAATCACTCCGCAGAAGTAGCAAGTGCTTCGCTTTCGGACAAATATAAGTTCCAGTACTGTATACGGGGCTAAACGATGCCTGTGTCTCATTATGACCTGTTATTTGTAACCCACCGGTGACTATAAATAGGAAATGTTGGCGTCTATTTGTAACTTATTGGGAGCAGTACGCTAGGAAGCGAGCATTTACTCCAGTCTTTGTGCCTAAAGCTAAGCTAGCGAGTGGGTGCCGTCAGACAGAGTTACCGCAGAACAGAGTGAGAAGCTTTATGTATGGCTTATCTAACTCTGGGGGTTTCGGGTGAATAAGTTAAAGTCCCAAAAAGTCGGAGATGTTCCTTTTAAGAACAGTAGATCAAGGCCATCAGACAGCAGCATTTGTTTGTATGGAGCTGGTGAGCTTCATCCTGAACTTCAGAGGTGGAAAGATGATGGATAGGCCTGAAAAAAGAGTTTTTTCCTTTACTCGGGATGTCGATCAAGACTTCTGCGCCCCTAAGGAGGAGGGCCCAGACCTCGCTCCTCCTCCGAGGTGATCCTCGTGACTCCAGCACCTCCGCCAGGGTCACAAACATGCTCATTCTGCCAGACGCCAAAACACACACAAGCACACATTACAATAGCACACACATGCATGGAAACAGCTTGAGTATGATTTCATAACTGATTTCCCTCCCTTCCTACACTTTTTAAAAAGAGTATGGAATTATTACACTTTAACAGTTGTGACTGAATGTATGTTTTCCCGGACACTAATTGCTGTTATTTACAGTTGAAATTAAACCTCTCTGATGTGTCCCCATACCCGTCCTTAAACCCTTCCCCACCCCCCCCCTCCCCATTCCCCCCACCCCCCCCCCCCCACATGACTCACATTCAGTTGCCCCCCCCCCCCCCCCACCCCACCCCCCCCCCCCTAGAGTGCTTTTTGATCTATTATGTTTAATTCATTTGTCTGTGGTTAAAGTTCATCTCTGCTGAATCTAATGGACACAAGATTTATGGCAAAACTAAATGCCTTTCTGTTAAATTGTATGTCATAAGTTATTAATTTACTATATTTTATATTTATTTATGTTCGCTACACATTTGTGTTAGTGATGAAGTTGAAATTTGTACATTCAAAATATATAACTTTAAATGCAATATCAAATAACACACTACAGTTAAATCATATAAAGTAATTATTTTTGAAAATCAAGCTCTTATAATCAAGTATGTGCTTTAGTCGTGTTAGTCAACACATGAAAATAAAGTGTATTATCTAGTAAGCATGACAAAGTGAATAAAACTTACATTGTTAAAAAAGGTGGACTGTCTTAAATGTTTAAGTTAAAATTCAAATTTATATAAAGATATTAGAGAGTTAAGTTAAATTTTCACCTAAATTACACCAAATGACTATTTTTCTGATTTTGTATAAATAATAAAAGCCTATGCTCGAACTTTTTGATGAGTTAAAAATAACAATGTCATTAACTTTTTGATTCAGTATAATTGTTTACAGTGTAATGAGTCAAATGTACTTTGACCATTATTTACAGAGTTCACTTTTTAATGGTGTACTTATGAAAACAAGTCAGTATTCTTTTTTGTAAATATATTTTAATATTTGAACTACGCTACAAAGTAACATGTAACTCAATTTAAAGCATTTTCCCAAGGAACCCTTGCGATTTCCATAACTGTTTCTTCCCCTCGTTTGGCAGCAAACACCTTTTCCAATCTTTCTTTAGACTCCAGGTTCTTTGACCGTAACGGCCAATTAACTCTTGGGACATCATTTAGCCTAGGATTCACGTCACTCTTTCCACCCTGCACCGAGTAAACCTTACAGGTTTGTTCACATATCATTGTGTTTTACTTGCAGGTGACTATCTTGGCTGTTGCTTATTTTGAAGGTCAAACTATTTGATTGACCTCGTATGAGAAATCCATGGAAAGCCCACATTAGCTTTCCCATTACTTTTCCACAAGTTACTCAACGTCCATAAGCTAGCATCATATTTGGAGTACCATTTTGAGTGTCCATATGAAAACTCAATGGTGTACTCCAAAACAACACTGGACCAAGTGACTTTTCATTTTTTAGGAGACGAAAAATCATGGACACATGGTTTAAGCAACTCTTGGTTAAGCTTAGGATGACAAGAGTGTGAGCATTTAAACAGAATTTTCATTTTTTTAAGGAAATGTCTCTTTGATTGCAGATGACTGCCAACCAAAACTTTAAAATCTCAAACACAATCTCCAGAAAACCTCTTTTAAACAGGAGTTCCTATTGGGGAATTACGTTCTCGCATTAGAACGTAGAAAACACTAAACATGCAAAATCTCCTTCTTCATCATGCCATGCAAAACTTCCCCTCTAGTAATTGGCTTTGACAGAGCCTGGTTGCGATTTGCTCTAATGTGTTCTTCTAATAAAGTTAACAGCACATAAATGCTAATTAAACCAGACAGTAGTCATTGGACAATCATTGATGTATGTTACCAACATATGACATTTCATCTGATAAAACTTATGAAATGAAGTTTTTTTCCGGTTGTATGCAGCTTTAAGAAAGGATGATCAGTTGATCTTGTGCTGGGAGTAGGACTCATCTAACATTGCCAAAGTTGAGTCTAACTATTTGTAATATTACTTAACAACATCTTGTTTATGTATAAGATTGATCTATAGTGATTGTGCATATATTTGTAAATGCATTTATGCAGTTTAAAATGCCCTCCGTAGTGGATTAGCATTGATTTTGCCCTCAGGACCGTTCACTTGCATTGAATCATTGGGTAGAAGAACAGATAGAAAGAACAGTGGGAAAAACCACTTTAGTCTAAGGTCAAATTCTCACTATTAACTCGCTTTTTAGATGCCATACTAGGATATTGGCCTGTTGATTAGTACTTTATAAAGCACATATTAAGCCTTATTCTGCATTTCATTTTCTACATCCCTTAATCACCCAATACTTAAACTTAACACTACCTTACTAACTCATTAATTAGTAAAATTAGAGTATATTGAGGCACAAGTCTTAGTTAAATATAGGTAATAGTGAGATTTGGACACAATCTAAAGTATGGACCGAAACAGTCATTTCCCTTACTACAATACACTATATTTCAGAGATACACTTCAATCAATAACATTGAAAATGAATGTTTGTCATGATTTCTCTTCTTGACAGAATGATTACTGTGAATTTAAAAACTTGCACCAAGTTCAACCTTGTCTTCTGCACTGAAAAATTGACGTTGGCAAAAAAGCATCACATATCTTGTCTGGACTATATGTAAATTGTTGTGTTGAAAGAAATCAGATGTAGACTTAATAGCCAAACTGTTTCTCACGAAAGGATATTATAATGCCATGTCTGATGGGCTAAAACACTCTAAACTTTATAATTTGTCAATAACATGGTTTTATAACTGGGCCAGAGGGTAATTGTGTTTTGCCTAAGGGAAAATAAATAATTGTTATTTAAGATGCTATGCTGTTAGATAATAGATAAGAGAGAAAGATCGGCCATCCCATTCTCCAGTTTTATGTTCGCCACTAATACTGTTACTTCCCAATTTCTGTGTGTGCTTAGACATTGGTATTTATCTATGACTATGTAACGTTAAACAAAACCCGTTTGTTTTTTTTCCCAAGGCGAGTTGTAAAAGCATGTTTACCTTTCTACATTCGGATACTACGCACGAGTTGTCCCCGGCTTTCTTCTGCTCAGTAAAAATCATTTCAAGCATCTTGCTCTGTTCCCTCTCAATTACTTACCGACTAAAACACTCCTTTTATAATGGTCGATATCCCTGTATTAGCCAGGGAGGGCATTTCCTCATTGAATGTATGTCGCTGGCCTGTTTTAGCGTAATTGTCCTATTCTTAGAGCCAGGCCCCCCTTAAGAACTCAATTGGATTAGAAAAGGCCAGTGGGCCAAATCAGTGTGTCCAAACCCCCCACCAACCTTCCACTAAATCTAACTCAAATAGATTGTGAACTGTGACAGGTTTCACTACTGTCCTGTACAGTATATTTCGTTAATGCATGATTCACATGTCAATGGCTTTAACAGAACGCTATGTATGGTTGGACAAGGGTGTTAGATGTATATCCCTCGGATATGCGTTACTTTTGTATCATGTTTACTCTGAGTTATTATACACACGACACAGCATTGACATGCTTAAAAGAAATTATTAGGAGGCAGCTTTCAAGTGCAAAAAGTTATGGTACCATTCATTAAAACACACAACACGCACGCACGCAACGCACGCACACACACACACACACACCACGCAACAACGCCTAACATATGCTATTTTGCTTCCATAGCGTCTTCCTTCACACTAGGTGATAAGAAAACATCCCAGAAATACACATTTAAGTGTTTACAATACATTATCTTTAAAGGATGTTTTCTCAACAACAACAAAAATTTTCTTCAGAAATCTCCACTTCAGCAGCACTTTCATGCACAAATTTATAAATATATTGCTATATAATTTTCTAAAGACTTAACAGGTTTGTTCATATTTTCATTCGCCCTGATTTATGTTTATTTTTATGTTATTCTCATTTTGGCTATAGATATTTATGATTGATGTGATTGTTACTGATCCAAAAGAGGGGAAAGAGGACTCTAAAACGTAAAAACTTTAATCTATATCTGTCAACAAACATTCTGCAAATGTATTCAAATTCGTCCATATTTAAGTAGATACTGGTCATGTGTAGTATATGTAAAACAACTTTAGTAATAGAAACCATTTGGATTAATTGACAGGTGGTAAGTTAAACTTTTACCTAGGCTATTCACTTCTTGTCAGTCTTGACCATCTTCAAAGGTTTTAGAAGGTAACATGTTGATGTTATCTTTCCTTCTCTTGTTTATGTTTCTGTTTTAGTTATGAAATCTAACAAGAAACAGTAAACGAAAGCCTAGAACTATAGCGAGTTCTTTCAATAGTCAGTAGTACCACAAGCAACGCGACGTCAATCGCACACGACCTCGAATGAGTCGCGAAAGAACGCCGAAAACTGCTACGTCAACCATTTTCCGCAGATTCACGGTTGTGGGGGGGGGGGGGAACGTAGTACCGCAAGTGTCCGCCAGCTCAAGGCCTGCCCCCTGCCAGTGGACGGAAAGCACAGTGAGCGCAGAGCTTGTGTCGTCAAGTGGGAAAACAAGGACGAATACAACGAACTGCTGGCTATGTGTGAGAAGACACTTGTCCTTTTATGAATGATCTCTTGAATTGTCTGTATATCTTTTAAGAGGTGAGAAACATTGCAGTTTTACCGCTGATGTTTTTAAAGGTGGGTTGTGGGGGAGGTACCCCTGAATCGCTGCTTAAAACACCACAGTAAACACCGTTAACCTCGCTAGTTTAAGCTGGTCATTTGGCCCGAGGAAATAATATCTTTAGCGCGTTATTTCGCTTATTGAGGTTTATTGTGTTTTACAGTATGTTGTACAAAGTACCATACTCGATATGGCACATGGACTGATAACGTAGTATAGTGATGGTAGTCAATACTAAGTATTATATATATATAACACGTTACTCAATGGTATGAATACAATGATATTTCATGGTACTTTACATCAAATATTCATTGTAAAATGTCTTAAACATGGTATTCTTTTGGGGCTAACTAAAAACTTGGTAAATCTTCCAAGTTGGTCATTCTGTAAATGACATGATGTGTGCTTGAGATCCTAGATTGAATACTTGCCTGTGTTTCAACCTAGTGAGCTGACTGCATTTTTTCTTAACCCGCCTATGATGCCCCAAAAATGCTGTTTATGTTGTAAGCTCGTTGAGTTTTGAGTGACAGCCAAATTGTGTGCATGCATAACTCGCTGTGCTCCTCTGATAGTACAGCACAGTGTCTTTCACAGTATGCATACAGCAGTTTTGATTTGATTTCAATGCAGTCTAATGGACTCATCTGGAGGTGCGAGGAGTCAGATCAGAGAAATTGAGGTCATTGGTTGTGGTGGATGGATGGTGTTGTGAGATGTTGAATTCAGGGCATTTGGGTGCGGTTCTCAATATTATTTTAGGAGATGATTGACACTTTCCATTCACATTGATGTTAAAGAATGCAGTCTCTGAAATCTGAAGTATGAATTAAAATTCAATTAAAACCTGATCCCTCAGGTATTGATGCACCATTGAACAGTGTGCTAAAATGTTAAGATTTAGTTCAATTTAGGGCTGCAACTACAAGGCCTAATTGATGATAATCGATAATGAAAATAATAAGCTACGAGTTTGATCATCAATTAAGTTTACAGTAGTGAATAACACATTTCTATGGACAAACATAGAACAGCAGCCATTTCACGCTGTAGCCCGACTGGTTGCTTACTGAAGCTAAGCAGGGCTGAGGCTGGTTAGTACCTGGATGGGAGACTCTTGGGAAAACCAGGTTGCTGCTGGAAGTGAAGGGGACACTATACTGTCAAAGAGCACCGTCCTTCGGATGAGACGTTAAACCGAGGTCCTGACTCTCTGTGATCATTAAAAATCCCAGTAGGGGTGTAACCTTGGCATCCTGGCCAAATTTGCTCTTTGGTACCTGTCCATCATGGCCTCCTAATCATCCCCATATACTGATTGGCTTCATCACTGTCTCCTCTCCACCAGTAAGCTGGTGTGTGGTGGGCGTACTGGGGCAATATGGCTGCCGTCGCATCATCCAGGTGATGCTGCACATTGGGGGTGGCTGAGGAGATTCCCCCTTCCATGTATAGCGCTTTGAGGTCCCAGAAAAAGCGCTATATAAATGTAACAAATTATTATTATTAAACAAAGTGCATCTGAAATATAGTGGAGGACACATGGTGCATTCAAGTCATTTTGGAAAGATTGAATTTATTAGTTGAACGCCACCAAAAAGTGATAAATAAATACGAGGGGGAATTAAGCTTGGGATTTTCTTTGAGCCCCGAGTTTACAAATTAGAGGCGCGTCAGTGAGAAACATTGTCAGCTTTTTTATTTACAACAAAATAAGCGAATTGCCTTACAATAGGATTGTAATATGTGTAAAAAATAACGTTTACAGTGGCTTCATAAATTATTTGGAGGACTTGAACGCGTCAATAACGAGTTATTGTGGGAGAAGTTTAGTCTGGTAAGAGTTTATACCAGTTAACATTTAGTCTATGCTTTCGTTGTTTTTTTTTTTTAATCATTTTATGATTAGTGATTTTAGTTTAATTATGGTGGACAAGCAGTTGTTTTTTGGTTTTACAATGGCCTATTTGTTTTCAGGATGTGGAATAACATTTATTATAAAAAAATACTTTTTGATTAATTGTGGAAGTAAATAACCGACAGATAATCGATTATTAAAATGATCATTAGTTGCAGCCCTAGTTTTCACTGTCTTCTATTCTGTACTGTATAATGCTTTTAGGGTAAAATAAAGTAGTTGTATTCCTGCTCTTCTAATTCCTTAAAGCATTTGTCAAAGACATGTAATGTCATGTTAGGGATTGATATATACCTTGAGTGGAAAAAAATGCACCATGTGAACAGAAAATCACATGTCTGTCCTGATGTAAAGAGGGGAAGTCGTGTTTGCGGCAGCATCCTCAGCATAATATGCTAAATTTGAGTAATGACACTGTCTCAGCCTGGGTCATTTGTTTTCACAGTTCGCTGAGCAGTGTACCTGTTTAAATATGTATTTCTGCTTCAAGTCAATATAACGCTGATGATGCGTTAAGATGATGAGGCTTTGCTGGTGCTTCTTAGGTCAGATTCGTCGCCCACTTTCCACAGCGCTTTGCTATTTGCGAAGACTTTCGTGGCAGTGCATGAAGAAAATATATTGATATTTTGCACCATTTTGATGATATTCAATGTTTATCTTGATATTTATGCCTTTGCTCTGGATTTCTTTCATCTAGTTAAAAATAAAGCATGTATTTATCATATTTCTCTCTTTATCTTCTTGCCTTTTGCCTTCTTTCACAACTTGATGAAAGAACTTTTCACAACCATGCGTCTTAATCTTATAAACTCACAGGTTGTGTAAGATCATGAAACTAGTCTAATGACAGAGTTAGTCTTAGGAAACTTTGGAAAGTTTAATGGCAAAATAAAAGAACGTTACATTAATTGCAATATGCAAACTATACTATATTTATATTTAAATATCTTCTATATATGGCACTGTATGTTACATGCAGCTGCTTTCATGAATTTGGCCTAACTTTGAAGGTCAAGTTTCTTTGATCGCAAACCAGATTATATGTTCTGTAAACACAAAACCAAATCAGACCAGGACCAGATGAAAGTGTTCTACTCACTCCCTCGTTTCTTTTTTGTCTTTTTGTCTTTTCAGATTTTGAAGGTGAAGTTTTTCTTGAATGCCCAAGAAACAGTCAGTACGGTTTTCAACATGAACAGGAATAAGCGTGAGAAAGAGTATTACAGCATAGATGTAGGAGATTCAACATTCACCGTTTTGAAGCGCTATCAGAATCTGAGACCAATCGGGTCTGGAGCTCAAGGCATCGTCTGGTAAGTTTTTTTTTTTTTTTAGCCTGTAAAATATGAAAGAAGCAGATCATCATAAAGATGTCTCATTAAAGGAAAGTGTGTTAAATTAAAAAAAAAATGTATTTTTTTTTTTAGCTCTGCATATGACCACGTCCTTGAACGAAATGTTGCCATTAAGAAACTTAGCCGACCCTTTCAGAACCAAACCCATGCCAAACGGGCCTATAGAGAACTGGTCCTGATGAAATGTGTCAACCACAAAAACGTAAGACATGTTTTGTTCTGTTTCAATTTAATTATGTAAATTTTAATTTTATTAATGTAAATGTAATGTATTCCTGTGATCAAAGCTGTATTTTCAGCATCATTACTCCAGTCTTCAGTGTCACATGATCCTTCAGAAATCAGTATAAATATTCTATTTGCTGCTCATTAAACACATTATTATTATCATGTTGTGCGGCTTCATATTTTTGTGGAAACCAAAACGGTGATATGTTTCAGGATTTTTAAAAGAAAGAGCAGAAAAGAAGGAAAAACATTTATTACATAGAATTTTTTGTAACATTATAAATTTGTTTGCAGTCACTTTAGATCAATTTAATGCATCCTTGCTGAATAAAAGTACTAATTTATTTAGGAAAATAAAATCCCCAAAGTTTTGAGTATTAGTGTATATTGAAGTTAATTTTGTAATGATATATTTTGGATAGTAAGAGCTTGATATCCTCATAGATGGGACAAATTGAACCTCACAGCACATGCGCATCTTTCATGCAGTATGCTTTCATTTCACAGATAATTGGCTTGTTAAATGTGTTCACACCACAGAAGACACTTGAAGAATTCCAGGATGTGTAAGTTTTATTTTCTGCTGTGGATTAGAATGGAATTGAAATGTCTTTTGACTTGTAAAATGTATAACACATAATATAAGTTTGGCCTTGGATTAATTCAAATTCACTGTGTAACAAGATTAGGGCTGTACAGTCCGACATATAAATATATATGTTGCACGTACTACAAAAAAATCAGTGTGATTATTAAATTTACCACAGTAGCATGTTTGTCAGGGCTTAGTTACCCACATAAATCACAAATCTGTGTATGTGTGCATGTATGCTTGTTTATTTGTGTGTTCCTCACTCCTGTACCTTCGTCTCCTGTCCTCAGTTATCTGGTGATGGAGCTGATGGATGCAAACCTGTGCCAGGTCATTCAGATGGAGCTGGACCACGAGAGACTCTCCTACCTGCTTTATCAGATGCTCTGCGGCATCAAACATCTACATGCTGCCGGCATCATACACAGGGTACACACACACACACACTTCAAAGCCTAGTGAACTGTCTTCTTTCTACATACTAGGCAGCATCTCCATAGGTTACTGGCTTTGAACTGCTTCAGTAACGGTCACATATGTGTGTCACAGGAAAAGCTCTTCATGCGTAAAGCACAAAAACGACTAATACTCAGTTGTTGTTGTTGTTGCCAATAGAGTTTTATTTTATGATGTTGCTAAACTAATGAATTGATACTCTAATACAGGAATTTGCACACATTTTAATGCCAGCATTATATAATGCAATAATGCTCTGCAGTTTTGTTGTCTGTCGTTTTAAATGCTCAAGCTCTATAAAGCAGGATGGATTCTGATTGGCTGTCAATGTTTGGCTGTCATTTTTGGGTGAACTATCCCTTTAAGCCTTGGCTTAAAAAACACGAATTACTTAGAAAATCAATATTTTCCCTCTACTCTGTTTCAATGCATTTGCCTTATTCAAGAAAGGTTTATGTAATGCTGCCTTGAATTTTGGCCAAAATAAGATTTTATTAAGACAGCATAATTTAGCTGCCAATTATGTATAACAAACTTGATGTAGTGAGTGATGCTTTTAGGACCCCCATATGTTTCTTAGGGCATTATGATATTTTAAGGAATAACACACAATTGTTCTTTCATGTTTTAATTTGAACTGTAATAAATACAATTAAATCTGATTTTCACTTGATTACATTTTAAAAGCTTACATTTTTAATGTTTAATGCTTTTATTTGATTACTACTGTTTTTCAAAACAATGATAAATGTGTATTAAATCATAAATCTAGAAAATATAAAACCGACAACACAGAATCTCAGAAAAAAAAATCAATTGATTACACATGCTTTTTGATTATTAAAATGTAAATAAACTTGAATAAAAAATTAAAATTAAAATGGGGAAACACTGAATTTGGGAAAAATAAAACATTTAATAGCATTTTTTCAAGCTTTTAATAAATTGTTAAAGTCCATACCTTTCATTCTTTCAATTAAACAGACGTGAATTTTGATTACTAAAATTTGATGTTTTTTTTTATTATTAAAAAAAGCACTAAAGTGTAAAAAATGGACCATAGTTTCTGAACTGCAGTGTTCATTCCTACCTGTGAGAATGTGACCACTCTGCTGACCCTTAACCTCTTCTCTTTCCAGGATCTGAAACCTAGTAACATAGTAGTGAAGTCCGACTGTACGCTGAAGATCCTCGACTTCGGCCTGGCCCGGACGGCTGCCACCGGCCTCCTCATGACCCCTTATGTGGTGACGCGCTACTATCGTGCCCCAGAGGTCATCCTGGGCATGGGTTACCAAGCCAATGGTGAGTGCTAACCTGATGTCACTGCTTTGCAGCATGCCCACATAAAGGGTCCCAAACGACCCCAGAGCACCCTTCACATCATTCGGCTGAAAACAACCTTGATCGCACCAAATGGCTGTGGTGATTTAACTTAAAAAGCCCTTGAGGGATTCTTTTGTCCAGCTGAACTAGTTTCTGCATGCCCAAGCACACTGGATGGGTTTGCCTATAGCACTGAGCATTAGTCACTGAGCACCAGTCTTACTTGGGAAGGGAAAGTGGTTCACTGCAGTGCGAAAATAACAGATCAATTTGAAGGCCGAAAATGCTGACGTTTAGTGCTAGTCGGTAGCGCTGAGGAGAAATTGGCAGTGGGTCAAACTCATAAAAATCTCAACCAGTCGCGCTGCCCTTTTTGCTTTGCTTATGTCTTCTCTCTTTCCTCTATGCTACACTCGTGTAGTGGATATTTGGGCTGTTGGCTGCATTATGGCAGAGATGGTGCGGCACAAAATCCTTTTTCCAGGGAGGGACTGTATCCTTGTTCAGCCTCTAGTTATTTTGTTTTGTGAAGAGTAGCCCCGCTTGGATGTCTTGATCTGTTTCGGATGATTGGCCCGTGATCCTGCCTGATGCACACTGAGATGTTTGCATGCACCGTCCTGTCACCTCTGTTGCATCCACATCAGTGCACCCTGTTCTTTGTTTGATATGTGTGTGTGTTTGTGCGTTTGTTTTTCTTTTTTATCGGCATTGATCATGCCATTTCATTTGTACGATTTTTGGCAGTTTAATTTGGTTGTCATTTCATTTTTCAGTTGATGTCTGGTCTGTTGGATGCATCATGGCTGAAATGGTCAGAGGTAGTGTGTTGTTTCCTGGCACAGACCGTATCCTTACCTGGTCGTCTTTACTGTCCCATTGTAAGTGTTTTTTTGAGTGTTTGTTTTGTTATTTTACCCGTGATATGTGTTTTTTTTTTCATTGATGTGCAAGAAGGATTGAAATGCTGAAATGAAGATCAAGATTAAATGTCTCTTCATATACAGTATATATTATGTTAATGTAACATTATAACTTTCAGTGGAGACTTGTCACATCACGCTGGATTAGGAAATGTGCTTGAGTCATTCTTAAATAATAAAGTGGTTAACTGCTTATAATGTTTCACTTTGGGGAATTATGTTTATGTATGTGACTTGGAAGTCACCCAAATCTTAGTGAGGTTAGAGAGAGACATGATGATGTGCCTCCAGTCAGTAGTTTTCCTTAGCGTGCAATCTGAAGATATTGACCAGTGGAACAAGGTGATCGAGCAGCTGGGCACACCGGCACAGGAGTTCATGCTGAAGCTGAACCAGTCTGTGAGGACTTACGTGGAGAACAGACCTCGCTATGCTGGATACAGCTTTGAGAAGCTCTTCCCTGACGTGCTCTTCCCTGCAGACTCTGACCACAACAAACTCAAAGGTGACGGATACTTCTTCAATATTTAGGCCAGCCTAAAGCCTTTTATTGTTTTATAGTTACACTGTAGATATTGCTTTTAGCAATGGATTGTTGGATGTTTAAAGATGCAAATAGCAGATAAATGCAAACTTCTGACTGAATGTGAAACCGAGCATAGACTACCAAGAGTTAGGCGAATGATGTTAGACTATTGAGTTATATTTGTTGCAAATATTGTTTTCATTTGTACTTGTTATATTGTTGTTTTATAGAAGTAAACAAATACCATCTGCCACTGACTAGTGTTGTGGCAAAACTTCTGTTAAACATCATCACTGTGTGAGAGACTCTCAGAGTCAAATTTATAAAAAGAGAAATATTTATTCTTGCAAGAATAGGCCCAGTCGCCAACACAGCAGTTACCCTGTGAAGTGAGTGACGCGCACCAGGAAGACATGAGACAGCCTTTATACTCTTTTCAAGGTTCCTCCTCACAGCAGTTACCCTTTCACCCACTCAGACAAGGTCCCCACTGCTATTCAGTTTCTACTAAAGACACAACCTGGCCCTGAAATAAACTAGCCAAATCTTGACCATTCCTAAGGTCAAGAGGTCCTGTCCCATATATTCCTGAAACGTCACGCACAAGCACGTACACACATATACTTTTACACATTGAATAGGTTCAATCCCTTATGATATCTGTTAGGAATAAATGACTATTAAAATTTCTACACCACTAGCAAAGTCAAATCTTCTGGGTTTTTAAGTGGCATGTAGTTTATTTTTAAAAGAATTAATTATAGTAACTTTATTTTGTAAAGTGACTTTAAAAGTTACTTTCTCCCAGCACTTTACAAGAAAGACCAAAAAAATAAAAAAATAAAAATCAAATGAAACAACATTAAAACAAATGCAATAAAGAGTAAGTAATAAAAACAACAGTAACAGCACAATAAATACAAATAATTATAAATGAAAATGCAGTTTATTAAACCAGTAGACCAATAGTCAAGTAAAGGAAACTATCACAAAAAATTTCATGGGGTCTGTAAAATTACTGTAATCCAAGACTCCCACTAGCTTATTGCTTTAATTAAAGGTGCATTTAATCCACAATCATGCTTTGCCGTTTCAACTTGTCTTTTAAAGACACAGAATTGTGTTTGTTTCCCTTCTTTAAACCCCCATCAAATTGCATTAATCCTAGATCAGCATGATTGTCCATGGCGAATTCCCTCTTAATTCAGTTTCTGATTTAAATGCAATTATTTTTCAGCGAGCCAGGCCCGAGACTTGTTATCCAAAATGCTGGTAATAGATGCGTCGAAACGAATCTCCGTGGACGAGGCCATCCAGCACCCCTACATCAACGTGTGGTACGATCCGTCAGAGGTGGAAGCGGTAAGTGCTTCAGTGTTCATTATTTCGGGGCGCTCGTTGGCATGACGTATTATTTTCTTTCCTTTGTGATGTCTGATTGACATTTATCTGCTTGGTTTCAGCCGCCACCGGCGATCACGGATAAACAACTAGATGAGAGAGAACACACAGTAGAAGAGTGGAAAGGTGCTTGTTTTTCAAAGTTACTCTTTTTATATGTTGTTGTCATTCTTAATTTTTAGTGTCTGGTGATTTCAAGATATGTCAAACGAATGATTATTTTGCCTTTTTATTTAGGTCTTGATGGACGCATGAAATATAAGATTATTTGTAATAAATTGTGTAACACCTACGACTCGAATGTTTCCTGACGTAATCTTGTGCTCCTCTGTATCTGTTCCCTGATCAGAGCTGATATATAAGGAAGTGATGGACTTAGAGGAGCGAACGAAAAACGGGTTGATCCGAGGACAGCCGGCCTCACTAGGTAAGTTTCCTCCTTGATTTATGAAATGAACTCTGTATTAGGCTTTTCACACTGTGGTTAACCTTGGGTTAATTGTTTTTAAACCCAGGTTAAGGTCCGTTTTAACCCTGGATTATGAAGCTTTGCTCTGAAGCAGGTTTAGAATTAGAAGAATTTACGAAAGCGTTAACTGAAATCTTAATAAGAAAGTATTATGTTTACAATTATTTTCTGCAGTAGTTAATTGGGCTCTACTAGAGTAGGTCAATTGATCATGCTTGAATGTTCAAAAAACACCTTATTTTTCCCATATTCTCCACTGTTGCGGCTCCTCTCTTCCCAGTCTGTCAGTAACGCTCTGTTTAGTTCCTGTCTCTATGTAGCCCCGCCTTCTGAAAAGCACACTGTGCTCTGATTGGTCGGCTGGAGCAGTGTGTTATTGGTCAAGAGCTTTGAGTGTGTTTGGGAAATGTCCCGTCTCTTATCATAAATGCCCGTTTCAACACACTACTAACTAACTCAACCAGGCCCCGCCCCTTTATTCTGCATATTAATTATTTAAATGAGGAATATTGTGACATGTTTGTTCCTGGAAGAAACTCAAGACTACAAAGTTCAGAAACACTGACACTGATATAGAGAATAACTTTGTCCTTTTCAGACAATAGCACACAAATTACACACTAAAGATGAACATGTAAAAAAAAAAAAAAAGCACAATAGGTCCTCTTTAAGATCTTACACAATCTTGCTTCTGATGTAAATTGAAACATTGGCTATGTAACCTTTTATTTACAATTTATCAATCAGTCCCCCCCCCCCCCATTAAATGTCTTAACATTCTTAATATCTTACATAATGTTGTGTTTCAAGTAAATGTATCTGGTATTAAAAATATGTATAAAGCATAAATCTAATTCTAAATCTCACAATCTTGCTTGTGAAGTAAATTGATGCTGTTAAGATATGGTTAAAACCCTGTTAAAGGCCACACATGTCCACGTTCACGGTTTCAGCAGTAGTACCTGTCTGATAAAAATGTGCTGTGTTCCTCATAGCACAGGTGCAGCAGTGAGCAATGACTCCCAGGAGCCCTCGACGACGTCCTCCTCCACAAACGACGTGTCGTCCATGTCCAGCGACCCCACCGTGACCTCGGACACAGACAGCAGTCAGGAGACCACAGGACCGCTGGGCTGCTGTAGATGACCATCCTCGTTCATCCCGTTCCTGCTAACATCCCTCTTCACTGGCAAACGGAAACGTGTCCTCCTTTCTTTCTCAAACTTGACAAGTTCTTTTGAATCGAAAAAGTTTAAGAATGGAGGTAAGAGTTTTTGAGGGCACCTTGAAAGCTTTTACACCAAACCAGCATTACTTTGACTGCTTTTATTTGCTGTACTTTAATTTTGCATCAGATTGAAGCTAGCGCTACGTCATCTTGCCATTTGGATGTGGAATGATTTGTTTATTTGTAAAGATGGATGGTGGATATATTTTTGAGATGTTTTATTTTTTGAAAGTCATTTTAATCACTAATTAGTGGAGGTTCTTTAAATGGCACGTCCATTTCCGGGATAAATTAATGTTTCCACACTGTTACTACTGTTTGGGAGTCGGTGGTGTATTTTGATGTGGTCTAAGATGGTTTTAATATGACATGTGTACCTAAAACACAAGTTTAGTTGAACGTTTTATTTGGTTTATCTTTACAAAAACACATTTTAAAGCGCTCTTAGGGTCTGTAAGATACTCTTTCTAATTTCAGTGTACAAGATTTACTCTGTAAAAACACGTTTGGGTTTTCAAATGTCACCGTATGTAATCTATTCTGTACATATTTTAACTCGAAACAACAGAAAACAGTAACCCACAGCTTTCGTTAAGCTTTCTTTCAGCGCTGTACAGTCCTGTGAAAGTCCTTCATGTAAAGGTCTTGTTTGAACACTTCAATATATGATATGAAACCGAAATTGGATATTTGGTCCCTGCATAAGAAACACTTTTGATTTCTTTAGTCTTTACAATCATGCTGCATATACCAACGTGATCTTTCTTCATTAGGCTATGAGAAAAATAACTACTCTCGGGGTGATTTTTAATAATGTCATTTTAGATGCAGCAATCAATGCTAAATTAATGGAAACATTAGATTGGATGTTCAAAATAGATCATAAAGGAACTACCCCTTTTTATGGACTTGGCAATCTAATGTTAAAAAAATCCTATCATAATCATTTTATAAAAAATCTTTGATTTTGTAATGTTTTGGAATGTAATTATATCTTTACAATATTAGTGTATGTTGTGTAAACTCCGCTCCTCCTACTGTAAAGGATACAACACGGCCCTTATGACTTCAAGCCATCACTAAAATTTGAAATGCCATTCATCATTGGGCTTTTACTTTGTTTTCAAAATGGAGAAAGTGCCTGAGTCCAGCATTCATTCCTGAATGATTAGAGAGATGAAGAAATGTAGGTGAGGTTTTTCAAAGTAATACTGTTCATATCATGTTGGAGTGTCTATTTTTCTATTGTATTGGATGTGTGTGATGTAGATTGAAAGGTTGGGGCATGTTGAGAAAATGTAAAGGGACGATTCCTCAAGCAAGGTCTTTCATCAAAGTAGTAGCAAATTGGAACATTTTTGGTATGCATATATGGTTTGCAGCTTTATTTTGTTTAGGGAAATGTGCAAGATATTGCAACAAATGCTGTAGATGGGGACTACATTTCCTACGAGGCAATGCTATCGAATGCACATGCGTATGTATGGTGATAGTTGAGAGGATGTAGGAACAGAAGGTTTGTGTTTGCATAATGATTGGCATATATAATCTTTTATTTGAGTTGCATCCCAGACTTTTTTTTTTCATTTTAAGTGCTCTTAATTTTTCTTTGCTGTCTTTAGGCTAATGAATTTTAACTTTAGATTTTTCATTGCATTTGCTTTTATTTCATCTCTCAAAAATGTTATAATTCAGATCAAAGTAGGCTTTGATGAACTACCTCACTCTAAATTTTTTTTTTTTTTTCTTGACGTAGTTGCCCGTAAAATGTTAATACAGATTTCATTATTTATTTATTTCTAAAGTGAACTATTGTCAATAGTAGGCAACGTATAGTTTTGTACATTATGTATACTTCACCTAGAAGTAAAAGAACTAAAATGTAAATTTGATCTTTTTGTTTAATTTTCTTTGTACTCATTTTTTACAGTTGATGTGCAATACCCACTGCTGTCATGCTAGTTGTAATCGTAGATCTAGACTTATTAGTTTTAAATATGTACCCAGAGGTAGAGATATGTTCGGTACTGTCCGATAAACACATTTTTTTGTCTTTTTAAATCTGGATTTTTTTTTTGTGGCTTTTTTCGTCAATGTTACATAACCTGTCTTACCAAAAACTAAATTCTGTGGCTGATGTTACCAAGGTTTCATGTGTAGCCACAGGACTTTGATCAACCTGGTAAGTTCATATTCAAAAACATCTGTAAAATATCTTGAATTACCAATATGTTAAGATTTGGTGCTGGTATGTAATATTTGCTAGCAACGGCAGCCCAACAATTATTAAATTGCTAACTCTGTGTGCACTGAACAGCATACAGAAAATAAGAAGTGCACTACTACAAAGAATGCACTGGGATCTTATGATACCAATTGTACATGTACTGCAAATAAACACCAGTTTGAATCAGAATATTTTTCCCATGTCTCATTGCAGCTCAATATACAAGAAGTTTATGTTTACGTTTTAGACAGAATGTTGTCAGTTATTTCGTTTTTTAGAAGTGGCGTTACTGAATAAATCAGTTGAGTGAATGTTTCAACGACTCATAAAAAACGTGAATGAGTTTGGAATAACATACTACTTTTAAAAGGCAAGTTTTTCCAATAATGATAACTCTATTGATTTCCACACTAATGTACAATAATGTTCTGTATATTATAAGCTTGCACTGCAGCTTTGTCATCTGCTGTTTTAAATGCTCAAGCTCTTTAAAGTCGAGTGGATTATGATTGCCTGAAAAAGTTTTAATCATCTGAAAAAATCACTCTGAAAGCATTTTCTCTTTTGTTATCGCTATTGCTTATTCAAACATAATTTTCTAGTAAATGAACAATAAAAAAACATTGACAAGCAATCAGACCAGGCACTTATGCTCTCGACGATCAACCTATGGTGCTTTTAAGAAACGCTGCCCATAACAGTTGTTTCATGACCAATTTGAAAGTTGCACGGCAATCGTATGCGGATGTTGGAGATGGAATAAAGGCAGCTCTACTGGGGCCATTTTTAGCACTACCCATACACAAAAAAACATCCTAACACTGTAGAAAAATTAAGTTAAAGTATCCCAGAAACAGTCATTGCCGATTACGTCATTTGGAGCTCGCTGGATGACAAAACAGCCACACAAAGTAGATGATCAGATCGCTTTTACAAGATGTACGTTCTTTTTTCAGTTTACAATTTAATTTAGGTCTTTGTGAATAATTACATACCACCACAGTGACACATGGTAACATTCCAGCACAGCACAGAAGACTAATCGTCATGTATGACCGCAGTATAATAGTCTTATCATAATGATGTATAACATCTTCACATACTCTAAATATGCATTAAAGACTTTTGTAAAAGCTGTCGTTCTAGTAATATCCAGATAATATCCAACTGAAACATTTTGAGCAGCAAAAAGCACTTTGCTTGAGGGCACAGTGGTGATGTCCAGTTTCTGGGTCTCTTCTTCTTGAGCTTGAACCTGAAACATTCATATTAGCAGCCTGGAAAGTTGACCATTAGGCTACGGCCATCATGCTAATATATAATATGACCTACTATGCAATAGTTCAGAGAATGAGCTGAGTCTACATAATCTATGACACAGTATTTGACCACTCGTTTTAAGAAACATCCACAGAGCATTTCTAGACTTTCTAAGCACTTAAACAGTGTAAAAAAAAAAAAAAAATGAGCTCAATTGACAAAAGTCACATTTCTAGCTTCTTTTAAATGAAAGTGGCACTTTGACATCTCAAAATACCACCGAATGCAAGAATAAGTATTCAATGCCAAGATCTGGAGCTATTTTAGTCAAGTACGCTTGAGTTACATTTTGCAAATTAAGACCTGGACAAAGTCCCTGTCCCAATGTCATTATAAGTGACGTTTTTCTGCGCCCGTGGTCTGCTTAATGTGCCAAAGCCAACAGATCTGCTCATCGTCCTTATTAGCATTCAGACTGGGAACCTCAAACATGCAAACAATGCATGATTTCACGACCGGATTCAATGTTCCACTCCTTCCTTTGTCAGCTTTAAAACGACAGGTGTGAAATGGTTTATTAAATGTAACACTGCTGGAATGGTGGGAGCCTCCTTGAAAAAGTGACTGGCAGATCAGAGTGATAGTGGAATCTTGCAGACATAAAATTGTCCATATAATTTATGGAGATGCCTGAGACAACATCATCTTGCGTGGTCCTTGTGTTTATTTTTTGCATTAAATGTCACTGGTGCGGCTTCCAAGAGCCAGATCCCCCAGCGTGGAGAAGAAGTCGTCCATCTCTTTCTCAAGGAGGCGATTGCGGTTTTCTGCGTCCTCACGGGCTCGTTCAGAGTTTCTCAGTTTGATCTCAAGCATTCGTTTTCTTTTTCTCTCCTGCTCCATCTCTTGCTCAAGTCTCTCCATCTGCGCACACAGGGCTGCACTTGAGTCTTCCAGCCTGTAGAGGGCAGAACACAGGCGTGAGTCAATGCAAATATCACCAACAGCAGTTACTTGTGCCAGGGGTTTTCAAACTGGGGTCAGGGAAAACTCAAGGGCTTCAATTTGAGAGACAGATACATTTTTATTTTTCAAAAGTGTATTTTTTTCATAGACTGGTCAAATTATTAGTTTTTATTTTATCGTATATATTTTACTGACAAATGACATGTATTTTCAAGGTTCATACATTTAGTACCAGTAGTGCTTTAGCCAAATATATTACTATATATATACACACACACACACACATTCAAAACATTTGAATACCTCTGACTAATGCTCAGAACTAAACATTTTTTATGCTAAAAATCTAAATTATTTTCATTAATTCATTCAAATTGAATTTATCGAGTTAGAAAAGTATACAAGGCTTCAAAGCTAAAGTGTATCTCTAATCCATCACCAAAACTACTTAAAAAGTAAAGATTCTAGCAATATATTATTTTTTGAGAAATGCTATTTGGACAGAATTTATTCCTAAACAATGTTATTATTACCGAAGGATGTCTGTGATTTACTGAGTACATCCAAATTATATTTATAATATAGTTATTTTCTAAAGTTTTATGGAAACAAATACTATCCCTTGGACCCTTGCAAAAGAATCATATTATTTTGCAGTGCTTGACTTATTTGACAATAATTATGCTAAAAAGACAAGTTATTTTCAATTGCTTGCCATATCCCTTTAATTTAATCATGGTTTTATTATAGTGAAAGTGTAGTAACCATGTCTTTTGGCAGATTGATTACCATCAGTTTAACCACAGCTTTACTAATAACACCATGGTTAAACTGGTTAGTGTAGCAAAAAAGGTTCATTTGTTGTTATCATGGTTTAACTACAATAACCATGTTTTTTGTTTTGTTTTATTTGAAGTAAAACCACGGTTCATTTCCGTAAGGGATGTTTGAGAAACACAAATCTGACCTTCTCTTTTCCCTAATCTAGTCCCATCCCAACAGGGAGTTTATTTTTTAACAATTCGACCCATCCTCATGGCATTTAAGAAACTGCATCCTTACTTTTTAATTCTAGATTCATAAGTCTGTTTCTGCTTCCTTAGCTCTTCTTTCAGCTCTGCCACGACGCTGACCAGAGATGAGGGGGTTTCTTCTGCATCTTCATCCACAACTCGAATGACCGGTGCCACGTTCCCACTGTCGCTGCAAAACACAGCGCTCGCGCGGTTCTCCTCAGTGCTGCCGATGTCCTCGTGTTCGTTGGGCTTCTCTTCCTCCTCGGGTCGTTCCTCCTGAGCGCTCGGCCCGTCTTCGGCCCCGAACGGCTCGCCCCCGGAGTCCGGGACTGATATATCACACGATGAGCTGAACCAAGGCGTGCTGTCTATACTCAACACGCTGCCCAGACTTGAAGAAGATGTGACGTTATCATAGGTAGACAGTCTCTGAGAGGAGCCTGAATCTCGGGAGCGTTCTCCGGATGAGGTGCGTCGGTGTCCCCGGAGCGAGGAAAGCCCGTTCATGAGCCAGTTCCCGCTGGAGCCCGTGGTTACGTCCACCGCAGAGACTTTGGCGGACTGTGGCCGGGGAGAGGAGCCTTTAAAGGTGTATTTCCACCCTGGAAGAGTCTTAACCTGCTTACTAGGGCTGACGGCCGTCTCTCCCTTTCCCTGAGGCACAGACTTTGAGGTGCACACGGCATCCACGGATGAGGCACTGCTACTGGTCGGGTCATTCTTGGCTGTGGGTGGGCAGGTTTGCAGATCCTCCTCAGAGATCCAGTCAACCAGGTTGGACTGCTGATGTTGCTGGCTTTGGTCCTTTACCTCCATCTGGTTCTGTGATGTTTCAGAGTCTTTTTCAGTATACAGGCGATCATGCTTGCTAATCAGTAACGTCATGAGATGCTGAACAAGGGAGGTGCCTGTAAAACACACATGCAAAGGTAATGCTGTATCCACCAGCCTCATGTAAGTCATATACCCTGATGTACTCCCTACATTCGGATGTACATTTTAGTTCTAGATTTAAAGTCCCCCTGTGGTGAAAATCAAGTTTTTAATGTTGTGTATATGTCTATGTGGTGTTTTTAATATGCTTTAAGACAAACCATGTGTATATTCATAAGCCGACAGTATTGCTTAAAATTTTCTGCTTAAAACTGCAGTGAACCAAAGACAGTCTCAAAAACAGGTTTGAAATCGCTGGTGTTTCTGACGTCACAAACGACCTTGTAACCAATCAGATCAACGTGTGCTCGTCAACCAGTGGATCTCTGAGTGAGTGAGTGAGTGGAGGCGGGGCTCATTTGCATATTCATAGAACTGTGCATACTTAACGAGGCAAGAGTGTAAATTACATTTAAGCTATTATAAGCCATGATGGTTTTTTTTCCATGAAAAAAACGTTTAAATGTGTCATTTTTGTGATCAAAGATGAGTTTTAAATAGAGATCAAATTATTGACTACAGGGGGTCGGGACATTAAAGTAAATGTACAGTATTTCATTAAGTGATATAATGTTAATATACCAACCTATTGCAGTACTAATATCTGTTTTGTATCATTGTAATACACTGACAACCACCATGAGAAAGATACATGATGAATCATGTATCACACAAATGTACAACATGTCATTCACACAAATACTAAACACCATCCTGGTAACGCACACGACACTAAAGTAAAGCAATTAACATTAATTTAACAAAATGAGATGTCTGAAACCCTATTTCAGAACGAACTAACTGAACGAAGAAACCGTTATTTCAACGAAAATATATCAAATGTTAAGTGTCACGCAGGGAATTATGGGAATGTCAATTTATTATTTTTTTCACTGTAAATTATACGACTGATTCTTTTTACTTTCAAAACTGTACATTTACGAGTATTTTACTGTAAAATTACATTACTAAGGTTAGATCTACACTGTAAAAAAAGTTACTGCCTTAAATTTTACAAGTACAATTAGCTTTTTATGTTTAAGTCATTTCAACTTAAATTACATTAACTCACTTTAAAAATTAGTTGATTCTTGTATAACTTGTATTTTTTTTGATAAGTTAAAGCAATGGAAGAACTTGTCATAACTTATTGATCATATAATGTTTTACAGTGTACAGTTTTGAAGTAGAAGACTGAAATAGCATTTTTTTTGTAAAATGTACTTTGGTATTCTGTTTAATTTACATTATGGTTAGTTTGCTTATTCTCTGCTTATTTTCATTGCATTGTTTGTTCTTAAGGCTCAACTCAAGCTCTCTGTAAACATGTAGTTGCACATTTTAACATTTATCATATTTTCAGAAAAATAAGTCGCACCTGACTATAAGTCGCAGAGTTGTAATTGCATTGTTGAGAGAAACTAAATTTTATTATTACAACTATTGCTAAATAATAATAAAAAAAATGTTTACAAATATTATAAACATGTATCCCTCACTCCACAACAGATCCTTTAAATTTAACGGCATTCACAGAACATGAATGAAAAATGTCATAAAAAGAACATTTATTATTATACATTTACTATAAATTCTTAATTTGTTTTCAATTTTGTACACACAATTCTTTGTGTGTGTGTGATCTATTTCTGGATATATATTTATATATTATGTTTATAAGTGGGGTATGGTACATGCTCAAATATTTAGTAGTGCATATTATAATTGCATTTATGTCACAAATGTACGCTACGTTTTAGGCATAGCTGGTGCAACCATCCAACAGGTGTCCAGTTTTGAAGTGTGTCTTGTTTAACAAACTAATTGGTTTGAAATTCGATAAGAGCTTACCTTCCATAATAGCTACTGGATCCTCCATTTTAGGACGAAGGATATTTGGTCCAAACACGGTGGCCAAGTTCTGCACACCCATTTTGTTTTCATTTGAGTGAGACTGCACCTCATCCAGAAATCTATAAAAAATGGAGTTCACTTTGAGCACTGAACCATGAAAAGGACTGTCAAGAATGTGTCTCAAACGATTATGTTGGACCTACTTGCATATATATTTCAGAAGGTTGTAATTGGCAGCTGGAAGCGTCGTCACTAGCTTCCCTAATTCTTGTATTCCCTGTGGAAACATAAAATCACTGAAGCGACCACAGCATCCTATGGTTCGAAATCAAGTGAAAATATGATGTTTTTTTTACATTTCACGAAAATGATGCTTTTCTAAAAATCAAGTGTTTGGAACTTTGATATGTATAATGTAATGCAATTTTGACTTCCGCTTCACGCATCTTCTGAATCTGTGCATCGCATCATGTCAGCTGGGAAATATGTGGGAGGAACATTGGCTAGCAAACCGCATACTGACTGTAACAGCTTTCTGTTTAATAAGCACACAAACATACTTTTTGACAAAACTGCAGAAATAATTGGCAGCTCAATACAAAACAATTTCTATAAGCAACTGCAGGTCAGAGCAGCCCTATTCATTCATATGGTAATTCATTATGCTTGTTCCAACATAGCATTTTTTGTTGTTACTGTTAACATTTTCTTAATGTTATATAGTTGATTCAAGAGGTTAGTTTGACATATTTGATGTTTGCAACCATTAACAATATTTTATAATCACAAAAACAAATGTGTTTAAACATATCCCAGGCTAAACACCTCTTTCCACTCACCATTTTTGGAAAATGTACTCTAGTTAAAGACACATTTGGATCATGTAGGTGTTTTCAAATACATCTAAATGTTGCTCCTTCAAGTTTACTTCTCTACATAATATATTGTTGATTCACTTACCTCTTCCTCATCTTTGGCCAGGAACTGAGCACAAGTGAGGAAATCCTCATACTTGCAGAAGGGAACGACTGGCTCGGGCAGCTCCCTGAGATACAGCTTCAGCAGGGAAGCCACAGTGTGGACATCAGTGTTACTATAGAGGACAATTATAGGGTTAGTACCAACAGTTGGAGAGGGTTAATGTGTTCCATGTCTTTGCTTGGAGTAGTTGGTGGTACCTGTCAAACTGAGGTTTATCTCCACAGTCAAAGGCCTCCTGAAGGTCCTTGACGAGGTTGGCTTGTCCTGGCATCCGGAACAGTCCTTCTTCATCAAGCCCCTGTTCCCTAATGAAATCCACACACTGCTCAACCAAGAGAGGGGCGAGACGAGGACCAAACTTCCTTTCATACTGTACGGTGTCCTCCAAATGCTGACCAAATATGCCTGCAGAGATGAATCACTTCTTTTTTAAAACGACAGATTCTTATACATGAGCAGTCAAGACAGACCATGGCATTTACTCTAGGTTCTTTAGATTTGTAAAATGTTCTTCACACTAAAAAGTTTTTATTGTAAGAACGGTTCACTGAAAGGTTATTTGGGGAAACAAATGTTTCTTCAGTGCACAATCCTTTTCCATTGCACAAAAGGGTCTTTATAGTGGAAAACGTTTTTTATTTCATTTTTAATTTCATGCCAAATTATTTGGCAATGCTTTTGCGTTCCCCTAAGAAACTGTGTTCGCTTGCAAAACTTTTGAGTGAATGCACAGTTTCTGGGGAAACGAGAAAACGCAAAAGCATTGCCAAATAAGTTTTCCTCCCATATAGATTTTCTTCTTCACCAATCATCCTGTCTGTACTTTGGGGAACCCAAAATAACTAGCCTATTCTATGGTATCACTGCATAAAACCTTAAGAAAACTTTATTTTTAAGCATTTACGGTAGGTAATTCAGGTAATCATAATTGTAGGCTACATATCGGGAAAAAAATAGTTACCTATTTACCTAGTCATCGGCCAGGATGTATTCTATCAATAGCAGACCCTAAAGAGATCATTTATAGGCTACACTATATTTTAGTGTAGCATAATAGGCAAACTAAGCTGAAAGGCAATAATATTTTCACAAAATATTTGCTTGAAAATCCACTACAAATATGAAGGCTATTCTATATTTTAATTATACTACCATAACATTATAGTACTTGTACTACATGCAGTATGGTATAGTAAAAATCAGTCTGTGGTTACTGATCACGTGACTTTGTTGGTGCCGTTTCACTCTTACCACACCTGCAGTTTTTTGACTGACAGCATTACTCCAAACGACAGGACAGCAGCGAGAAGATTCGCAACTACAGTGTCCATCGACGTATTTCGAAGAACGCGAAGGACAAAGAACCACTCGTTTTTCACGTGTATATTCTCTTTCCATCGATGTCCTGTCAGCGCATCCTGTGCATCCGGGTTCTCCGAGGTAAGTTAACGTTAAAGTCTGATGACGTATTGATGCGTTTCAACAGAGACTAGAGGACTTTGGTTTCAACCGCACTAACGACAAGAAGACCACACAGAAAGAATGTTTTGATGTGGATATAATTCTTAAATCTGCCTTAAGTTTAATTATATCAATCTAAACGAAATAAAAAAGTACGGTCTTTAAAAAGTCAGCTAATCTTGGCGTCAGTTTGGTTGACGCGAGACACTTGGAAACGTTCCCGTCGGTTTCGAGACCACGGTAAGAAAATTACTCTTTCGTGTTATATTGCATGTCAAAAGATAACATCAACATGTTTTACACGCTTTTACTGTTCAAGCTGCTGGAGACACGTAGCCACATTGTCTCTAACTGAGAGCAGAAATCTTGGACTTGCTTACATTACTTGTTTGAACTTTCTATTTATAACAGGGCCTTTGTAATTGAATCTCTGGATAGTGAGGGATCCTACTCTGCTCAGTGATATTTTTGTGAGCATGTCTTGGTCATAGCCTATCACGTGAACATACAGATACATCCAATGTCATCATAGATAAGTATTCACTTGTTTTCCAACTAGCTATACAGTAACGTTATATGTTATTTAGTGTGTGGCTTATATTGGTAGCTGTGCTTGTGGTCCACCTGGCATTTACCTCCTCCAAATGGAGCCCATATGACCCGTCTGATGGCCTTCACCCAGTCGTCCATCTCACTCTGGGAGCTGGCCATGAGCAGGAAAGACTCATGGCTCATCGCAGCCTTGTCTTTCTCCCCAGCTGAGACAGAAATCAAGAGAGGCAATCTGTGAGATGATGGTATTACCTGTTTTTCACCTCTACATCACTTTATTACTTATTCATATCTCCCTATATATGTCTTGCTTGAGTAGCTTAGTTTCTTGTAAATGTATAAATTAGTGTTCATGTGAAATCAATTCAGCAGTGTATTTATATTTACTGCAAAAGGCTATTCAAATAGTCTTAAACATTGCTGTTATAGCTTGCGACCAAGATTATTTGCCCAGGTAAAAATAGAAATGTGAATTTCTATAAGCAACATTAATTAGATAGTGCTGCTGTAAATATTTTAGTTTGAAATTATACATAGAAGTGTAGGTGCTGTAAGTGATTATGATTTAGTTTTCCCCATTTTCAGTCACTTTTTTTTAGCAAGTTTTTTAATAGGGTAATACATTTTATGTATCTCTTATTAGTAAATGCAATGTAGCAGTAAGATATATTTCAGTAGTACTTTAAGTCTTTAGCATCAAACTGTGGTTCAATCCATCTGGCCATCATTGGCATGAGCAGTCGAACACTTCACAAATCATAATAACTTAAAGCAGACCTAGAAAGAAAGAGCCAAAGCAATACAGATGCTTTGAAACAGTAAAGGATAAAAAGCATGGGCGTCAGTTTGGTTTGAAATGTGCTGGGGACAGAGACGGATTCGGAAGTGCATTTTCAAAAGTGCTGGGTACAGTGACACATTATTTTTTCTCTCTCTCTTTTGCGCAGGTCATGTTTTGAAAGACGATGTCCTGTAGCTTACTGATGTAAATAAATAAAACTGTATACAAAGATGTGATGATGTCCGACCAAAAATGTGATGGGTGGGGGGGTTAAATAGTACTTTGGGTTTAATTGGTCGTACAATGAGATCTAACATAGGGGAGAGCCGGGACGGATGAAACAGAGAGATTTCATTGAAAACAACTCACGTCATGTACGTCAAATTTCGTCAGCACGTACAGCACGCACTGCCTATCAAACCCGCGAAAACATTTCTTCTTTACGTCATGCCGTTTTAAAGTTAGAGCCGGAAAGCTGTTTTTGAGTGCGGTTAGTGAATTCTTTCGTGCAGTACTTTTTTTTGACTGACAAGTTGTATTTATGTTTTCATGTGCCATTGTAATAATAATATGGAAGGTGTATTAGTACTGCAACACATCCTTAAGTGTGTAATATCAGTTTTTTAGTTTAAGTGTAAAACGGGTTTAACTGGCAGGAGGCGCTGTCCTGACTAAATCTGGTTATAGGAAAATCGCTGATAATGTGGTCACACTGTGTTTAAGCATTGAATAAAAAAGTGTTTTGCAATAAATAATGAAAACATTTGTAATACATAAGATGTGTTTTTGATGTTTAATAGTTTTTTTAACCATATGAACCATATTGTCCAATTTTCAATAAATTTCATTCATCATCTTCCGGTTGACCTCGTTTTCTTCATAATAAAAGGCTATTCAACTAGCAAACACTCAATATGATTTAAGGAAGAAATGTAAGAATATGAATTGTAAACGGATTCGTCAAAATAGCATATTAGAAAGAGCACGTACAATGCGCATGGCTTATCGCCTATTGTTTATTGGGCGACAGAACAAAAATGGCTAATATGAACCTTTAAATTAAAATAAATTACCAAACATGTTTGTAACAATTATGTACATAATTAACCTGTTAGGTATTTTTACTTAAATCATTCTATATTTCTAACGAATAACACATGATACTAAGAAAACACATATGTGAGTTGTTGATTACAAAAACAAAAAAAAATCTATCTGTAACCTTATCTTAGAAAACGACGTTTATCTGAAAAGTGTTTCAACCGTCCCGGCTCTCCCCTACCTGTCAACATTTGGTTTTCAAAATCCGGGAGATTATTCATAGTTTGGGCCATGCAAATTACGGGAGTTTCCCAAATAACAAACCGGGAGGGGTCTGGGAGATAGGGCTAAAAAAAGGGCGAAACCCAGGAAAAACGGGAGTGTTGACAGGTATGATCTAATATATGTCATGAATTTTCACGTGAATAAATACATAGATCAGCCAGATGTACGTATGTACTGTAATGGTCCGGTTTTCAGAATTTTCGGAGGATCTGGGTTCTAATCCGCACTCATATAGTTTTTTTCCCCCCTCATCAAAACCGATAATGTTTTTCAGTGGTTGTATATCAAGCAGGGACACGTTTGTTTGCATTTTGTTTTGCGATTTCACCGGAACGGATAGAGAATCTCCGCAACGGATTGAAGCGCGCGTCTGAGTGAAGACATTGTGCGCGTGCGTGAGCCACAACAGAACACTGTATCCGCGCCACTGATCGCAGAGGCAACGAGCACATGATCACTTGATTAAAACAACAACACATTTCAGCACTAGATCGCCTCTTATTGAACAAACGAATGAAACGAATGTTCTGCTAGTTAACTGGAGATGTTTTACTTGTATTGGTACATCCGTAACCGCGAGATGTTTCAAAAGTGGTGGGGACAAAATAGACCCTGGCAAAAAGGGTCCCCCCCCCCCCGTAAATGACGCCTATGATAAAAAGTAGAACAACCTCCATAATGGCTTCAGTTTATAGCGTAACAATGATAAAGGCAAAATTATTATTCTGCCAGCCAGACAAAATGACTGAAGTAATAAGTCATGAGACAATAAGTGTTCACAGCAGACTCGACTGAACTGCTAAACAAAGTACTGATGCAATTAAGATAAATAAGACAATCAGACCCAGCGAGACCTCTGAGGCTATCTCACACAGAGTGGAAGATATAATGAGAACCCCTCATTTATCACCATGGTGTGGCATTTTGTTTCGCATTCATGTCTCTTTAGGCAGTGTCAGAATGACTGCTGATATTCTGGGAGGGAAAAGAAAAACAAGCTTGTGGCGAAAGTATGCAACAGTTATCTGATTAAGTGAATTCTGGGGAATTTATTTAAGCTGAGACCATCCCCAACCATTGCACTTTGTTGACTATATCACCATTTTTTTAATATGGTCTGAAGAGAACTGACTGTCTTCTTTTCATCTAACCTCTGTATGATGCCTAATGAACTAGTGTTTATAATCGCTGCTCTTCTTTCTGTACAGTATTGTTGCTTTTCCGTAAGCGCCACCTACTGTCAGAGAGTGGATTTGTATTTTCATTCATTCCGTTTATCAATTTTGTTCAGACCAATTATATGTAACGTACTGATTAATTTATTCAAATGTGAGGTTTATTATTTTACAAAAAAATGTTTTTGTCAAAACTTTTAATTAAACTGGGTTTTTTTTGTTTTAGTTGTTTAATTATTTTTTTTTTTTTACAGCTTAGGATGTTACCACAGACATTGGTGTTGATTTAAGGGTACATTGCAACCTTAACAACATGTAGTTCTGTTCTAATATCAGAATTTCTCAAATTATATGAACTGCTGATTACAATAAACTTGTCACCTTTTTCACTGTCTGGAGTTGCAGTTATGTGTACCTATTACAAAATTTACAAAAAAAAGTTAGTCCTATTTATCCTCTAATCATGCGTAAAAATGTTCCAATGTCTGATTTTATTTTTTAAATATCATATGATATATGATAGAAATATCATCGTAAACACTTGAAAGATTTACAGTTAAGATTGACAATTTCGTACAGTATTTTGTTTATCGGCCATACTAAAAAAAACAAAAAAACAATAGAAATATTTTTATATTGTGGCATCCCTAATGCAACTGTTCTGTATGAAAATAATAAATCATCATGACCCAGCATTTCTAGCTCTTTGTGTATGTTTGTATTGACCCATACTCTAACAATGCTGTAACAGAATTATAAAGAAAATGGTATCTTCGATCTCTAAGTGCGCAAATAAAGGCATTACCTTGGGGTAGTGGTGGTTTGAGCCTCCGTGGCTTACAGCAGCCCTGTCCCATGATGCACTTGAGGGATTGAGCTGTATAGAAGACTAATGTTGTGCCATGTCTCTTACTCCAACAGATTGGCCATGAACCCCAACACGCCACATGCAGTTCTCACACCACACTGAATTCATGCTGCAGAAGTGTTTGCTTCAAACTATCAAATCTTCAATAAAACACTCTCATTTACATCTCAAACATGTCTCAGAGTGGATATTAAAAAAAACTGGAGCACGCTAGTCCATACAGTACGTACGTCCTTGTGAGTAGAAAGTACTTTTGTTGTCTCAGTTCAGCTCAAGCAGCACCACTTCACTTCTGTTTCTCTCATTCCCACTGACTTCTCACGGTAGACTGACAGAAGGAGACGGCCTGCTCTGTTAGTCCTTTCTAAACACCTCACTGCACTTACGCAAACAAACAGCACACCCGATGCATCAATCTCAGAGGACCTGATACTTCGGGAAATGGAGGCAAGAGGAAGCAAGCATGGGTTAGGAGACTGGAGTCACAATCGTGCTTTATGCTTTTGCATTCTGAATGCCACGCAAGCACAGAAGCATGAAAATCTCCCAAATAATTCCAGGCTTTTGTCATTTGTCATCCCATTTTTTTGTACCACTTGCATTTATATCCCTGCAATGAATGGTGCCATTGTTGTATATTTGTTGGATGTTTAAAAAACCCAAAACATAAGATTGCTTCAATATTTCAGCGCAGTATGATAAAGATGTTTCCAAATCTTAGTTTTCTCTTGATTTAGTCTGTGCAGCTGTAAATCTCGTCGTTCCATTTCTCCATTGTTTTCGGATCTTATTCATTTTCTGAGTCACAACACAATAATTTCTATTTGTCACGTTATTGTTTATTATACATGGAAAAGGGACTGTCAATAATTTTGTTTGACTCAAAGGAGCTGAAGCATGCTGGTCATGTGGTTAAGCGCTCTTCTCTCGAGAGGAGATGGTGTGTTGACTGATCTGGCATGAGAAAGTGGTGTCGGGGGCTGGGTAACTCCTGTGTGTTTGGCTATTTTATTTATTTTATTTGGTGAATTACTTTAGCTAACACAGAATTCAAGTATCCTAATGTTTATGATGCACTTTAGGGGTGAACTTTTCGCTGATGCACCCTTATTCTTAAATTACTATGGATGATTCTACAAAAATTCATAATCATACTTTAAATAAATAATAATAATTATTATTGAAAAGTAGTAACACTTTACTTAAATCCTAACACCTTTTTAGGTTACACTTTATTCAATGTCTACAGTGGACCATTCACTAGCTATAAGTAACTGCAGCTATATCATCGAGCAGTCATTATTACAGTCACTATTAGACTGTTAGGGATTAGGTTAGTAGAATAAATTGATATGTACTTGTCTGTTGAAGGACAGTGATTAAAATAATGTTAGCAGATATTAAGCAGACAGTCTACTAATACTCTAATACAGTTAGTTGACATGTAGTTGCAAAGGTACTTGTAGTTAATAGAATGTCTAAAGAGGACCATTAAAAACCTTTATGTATAATGGATTATAAATACACTCATAATGCACACTGTAATGCATATCTTTTCAAAAATATTTGTAACCAAAGTTAAAATGCCTTATGATGTTTGCAGACTCCTTGTTACATCTGAAATTGGTTGTTTGTCGTGTTGTAATGCATTATGCCTATAGTTTCGAAAGATGTAGCATTTAATGGATAAGTATTATTCCATTGCAAGGCATAATTAATGTATTAAAATCATATATCTCATCATTATATTATTTAGTTTATGTGCCTAAAATATTCCCAAACCTAATGCACGTTGCTCTGGAAAATAATACACCATAATACATGTTAACCAACAAAAGTTTTTTTTTTTTTTAACCAGATCTGCACAGTTAGATTTTTTTATTCTATTATTTATTTTGTCATATTGCTGTCTCTGACTTGAACAACCCAGGGCTGCATTTTCAGAGATATAAGAAATTCAGTATTTCCCTTTTTAATATGATTAGCATGTGCAAAAGAGAGAAAGGGGGGATACACATCAGGCATCATCTTAAGGGTTTAGAGATAATTGTATATCTTGTAAACACTGGAGGTTTGCTGCAGTTAGCCGAGTGATAGGCATGTAGTTTACAGCACAGCTGAAATTAATTATTCGGTTTTCTTTGCTATATTGTTTAAAAAAAACTGTAATCACTGCAACCCCAACTGCATGTCTTCAAGAGCTGTGATGGGTGTCACACTGATGTGTTGTTTACTTGTCATAAATAAAACAAACAGACATTCAGCATCAGTAAAGCATCAGGTTGACCCCAAATGACCCCTCTGTAATCAGAATATTCTGGAAGGCCCATTTGATTTCTTGACACTCAGATACCATATTGACTGTTACATAGGAATGGGCAATATGGCCAAAAAATCATATCTCTATTTTTTGGTTAAATGGCGATATATGATATATATCTTGGTACTGTCTATGTTTTTCTATTCGAATAAAGAAAATCTGTATTTATTTAAACAAATATTATTTCTCATCCTGCTCAATGATCTCCAAACAATGTTGATATTGAGGGATATTTAAACAAATAGTGAATGTAATGTAGGCTGTGTAATATATTATGTGCAAAAAGGTGGTTAAAATCACATTACTTTCTAACATTGTAACATTACAATCTAAAAACAAAAATAATGCTTTTGTTTTTAAAATGACTAAAGGCTAAACTAAAAATGAAAATAAAAACAAAAGCACAAACTAATTATACTAGCCTGCATTTGATTACCCCATTATAATGGTCACTTACAAAAAAACATACTTGGTTTAAAATTCTACATATGGCACATTAATTGTCTCCAACAAAAAATATTTTAGCAAGATGTATATTTTAGTCAGAATTATTGCGCTACTATTCTGTTGTGCTCGGTCTGTTTGGCGCCGCGGCGCTGAAGCTTGAATATTAGCGGAGATTCACTTGCAGAAGCTCGTCCTCTCCAGACAGTGAAATGGACATATTTGTTTGACTTTCTAACATTTACATATGGAGAATATACCTGTGAAATGTAAGTTAAGCACTGAGGAAAGCACCACATCTCAAGCGCATTAAACAGCGCCAGTATGTAGGCTATCTGACAGGGCAAGATGCTTTAAATTTGTTATCTATATCTTACCAGTTATTTTGAAGCCCTTAATATAAGCTTGTGTCATGTTTACGACAAATTGTACTATGTACTTTCACTGCAACAGCTCACATTGGCGTCCTGCGCTATTTTTCAGATGTGTTCGTATCAAACTACTGTATCGATTTAAGTTAAACGGTATTGCCTCATCCCATATCGTAAAAAAGTTCAAATAAATTGATATATTGTACGAACTCGATATACCGTCCAGCCCTACTGTTACATGCTGGTTTCAGTATAGGACAGCGATGATTTGAAGAGCTTCTCACCTGGCATAATCTCAAAAAGGTGTCGGCCGGGTTCTTCTGGGTTGGCTGTCAGCTCGTTCACTTGGCTGCCCTTCAGTGAGATACAGCCCTGCACAGATACATAGATACAAATGCATCACCTAACCTCAGTTGACTTCAAAATCAGTCAAAGGTAATTACCATGCGCTCTTGAATGTAATTCTTTAATAAGCATGAAGTATTCATCTGGAAATGTGTATTTTGAGTACACATTTTCCAAGTGCCTCCTTCAATTAGATAAACTATAAACTGAATGAATTCCAGAGATTATTCACCAGGGCAACTAATTGCATGTAAATGTTGGGGTCAGAATCTCCCCTGTGCTTTTAGCTAGCAGCTAAATCTATTTGGCAATATTCAAGACATTTTCCTTTTATTGGACGCTCTAAGATGTTTTGACTATAGGTGATTTAAGACAGTTATTTTTAAGGAATTAAAATCTTTATGTTTTGTCTTGAGGACAATCTTGAGAAATGTTCGGGAATGTGAAATATTCTTTTTTACCAAAGATCATGATGCGTGAGATGAACTCCTTTTATCTCAGTGTGTGATTTTCTATGAGATTTTCCTACACAGCCCTTCCACTTTGAATCCCATTGATTAAAGGCAGGAAAAGTGGGTGGGATTGACATTTGCACACACATCCTGGCCAACACAGCATGGGCTCAGATTAATGGTGCTTGGATGAGTATTGACAGTCTCCTGTGAGGGTTAGTTGCTCATCACACACTTCAGTCTGAATGACGAGGCTGGACGGTATTGATTGCTTAATATTAATGGTCATAAACCTGTTAAAAGCAATGTGCAAGCTTGTATTGTGGTGCCAATGTAAAACAACTGGGCGTAAATAGAAGAGCTGACACTTACTGCTCAATAGCTCTTTGTCACATGATGCTTTAACATACAGTGCAGTCTAGAACCTTTCTTAAAGGTGCTGTATGTAACTGTTTCACTCTAGTAAAGCATAAAAACACCATAATATGTTTGCAGATATTGAGGAAACAGGAAACATGCTAAGTTCACATACTCGTTTCTCTGAAAAACACTTCTACAGCCAGTTATTTTACTTTGAAATGTGCGTTTCCAGGGTGGAATGTTTGTTATTGTTTTGGTCTGTGATACTTCACGTTGCCAATTTTCATTGTCCATTGCGCTCATTCCTGTTGCGTGTGCTCAAACTGGCAACCCGTGTGAGCGGTGTGCAGTCTGAGGAACAGGTGGTGGAGAAACAACGATCTCCGATATTTTGAATTTGGACTGCAGTACCTATTTCAACCACTAGTTGTCATTCTTACAGACTGCACCTTCAAGTGTGTAGTGTTCAAGAATCAGTTTAGTTTGGGGTGTTACACCTATTGACAGTTTTTTTTTTGCCATATTTTGTTGATGGCATGTCACACTTAACAAGAGCTGGTTTGTGACATTTCTGTTTCCCTAAGAGGATTATTTTTGTATTTGTGTAACGATGTTCATTTCTGTTAATGATTCTTGATTGCATTCTTTGCATTGAGATAAATTACAATACTCTGAGAGGTTTCTCAGCAGCATCACAACACCGCTTGTGAATCTACATGAACGTTTACATTTGTGAATAGACAGACGCTTAATTGGATACAACTTACAGTGCACTGCATGGAAGATATACATTAATTCAGCTTATATGATTATTAAAGAATATCTTTCTGTATCTTTTTACTCAATCAAACAAGTTTCTGATTACAAAACAAAGGCCTGGCTGTTATGAGATATTTATTTGACTAAATCAAAAATGTATAGCCTACTGCTTTGCTACCAATATGTTTGGTAAATGCTCTTTCATTTAAAAAATTCACAAAAATCTAACTGAAGTAAAACAATTGAAAGTAGGGGGGAAATGACATTATGAAATAAATGTTTTTCTTAAAAGCACGTTGGTTAAAATTATTGTTGGCCCTAGAAATTATTTTGAGTAAAACATCTCTGAAGTAAATTTTTTAGCATGCCAGGGTGACTAGGAAAAGTCAAAGTTTTGCAAACTGGTTTCAAAGTGCAATCCAATCAGAAAACTTTTAGTTTCATCAGGCCTTTGTGCATTCAAAGAACATGTAGGCTTCGTGACAAGTTAAGTGGGTTTAGCACCATATTCAGCTCTGTAATCTGTAGTCAGTTGTACGCTTTTGCTTTTACTTTTGTCAACTCTGAGATGACTCAATCTTTGATTACAGTGGTCTCAGTAGCATCTTTGAATGGTAGAGTATTGGAAAGAGGCATTTTTTTTTTAATATAACTCCGATTGTATTCATCTGAAAGAAGAATGTCATATACACCTATAATGGCTTCAGGGTGAGTAAATCATGGGCTGATTTTCATTTTTGGGTGAACTATCCCTTTAAGCCCACATTTATTTTCATAGGTTAAGAGAAATGCATGTAGGTCTCTAAAGCTGAACATACCTGTGGTTTAGTTTCCTCCTCATCCTTATAGAAGTAGAGATGGTCAGCACGAAGCACGAACCAGCGCAGCTGCCAGTTCTTCATGATGCTCCTCTGCTTCTTCAGCCAGCCAGCCTTTAGCACCCCCTCTTGGAGACTTGGTGAGGTGGGCCGACACGAGCCACGTGATGCCTCTCCCATCACCATGCTCTTGGACCTGGCTGTATGTGAAGAGAAGAGATGTAAAGGCAATGAGACCCATCTAGACTTCCGTGATTTAAGGATGACAAACACAGAAGCAGAGGGGAAGCTTTTGTGTGGAGCACAAAAGGGGAGTTGTAGTCTGTTTTATGGCTTCAGAAGACTTCATAAGTCATACCAACCATTTTTTACGAGATTTTTATTGTGCTTTTGTGTCTTTTTTTTTAAGCTTGACAGCTTCAGTGTCCTTTCATGGCATAAATGCATGGAAAAAGTGATCAGTACTTATCTTTAAAAGTCCTCTTTGTGTTTCATGACCGGAAGAAAGCTTCACCAAAAACTGTAGGTGAGACGTTTCATCTTTCACAGTGAAAGATACTAAAATATATTCAGTGAATGATGCTAAATAATTTTAGTGTCATTGAGAGCAGATATCATGAATAGGTATCAAACAGCTTCTCAAACTCATTTTTCAACATCACAGTATGGTTACAAATAATCAAATTAGAGTGCTGGAATAAAATGTGATCGTGCGGATATAAACACTGATGTCTATGGTAGTGATCAAAATAGAGCAAATCACCTTTTGAAAGTTACTATCGTGCACTTCAAATAATGATTATATTGACTACATTGTTACACCAGTAGGCCAGGAATCATTCATTCAAGAGATTCGTTCAAAAACACTGGTTAAAAATTCACACTGATAAAAAAATAAAATAAAATAAATAAATAATTAAACATTTTAAAAAGACTGCAGCAATTAAACTCGTCAGAACCTCTAGTAAATTACATGTTATTTTCTTTACTTGTTTGTTCAGAATTGCGAGAATCGTGATCTTGATAAAAAAATTTAATAAAAAATGTGATTATTCAGAATCGTGCATTTTTATATATTTTTAGTTCATATTTATTTTATCTTAAATAACAAAATCGACCGTGCTGTGATGTTCTTTGTTTGCTTTGTGTTCAGCCTCATGTCCTGCAGCAGAATACAAACTATCATCCTCTTTGGTCTGTACCTTTACCCTCTGGTAAATTTATCTGGGGTTCTCCTGTATCAGGTTCTTGTTTTCTCATGACCGAAGGGAGTGAGTTCTCATACTCTAATGAGATCTCCTGAGTGTAATTTAGTCAGAGGTGCACTTGATAGAGAAACCATTTTTGCCATTTCACATAATACAGAGATGACAGCACTATTTCATAGTCAAACAAAGATTATTGAAATATTACCTATTCGGTAATAGAATTAAATATATAAAATATTTTGGGAACAGATTTTGATGGATAACCGATTATAAAATTTGGCTGCTCTGACACAGGCCACACACACACACAAGCTGTGGTGCTCGAGGCTTCAGGCTGGACTATGGACAATCTATGTCACCATGGATTATTTATCGGAGTCAGTCCTGCACAAGTCATCTTATGTCTTTAGGCTGTAGAGTCAAAATCAATGTATGTGTGGCTTTTTTACATTATTTTTCACTCCCAATCCAATCCACTGGTGAGTGTCTCAAATTCATGCATATAGGTTGCAGCAGTCAGGTTCGAAAAGTAAAAGTCCCATTTATTTTCTCCATAGGGGAATTCATTTTGAATGATAAAATAAACCTTTAAAGACCTACTGTGAGCTACAAAGTTGTTTATATATGTTGTAATCGAAATTATTCAACTCCCATTGCAAATCAGGTTTATTAGCACAATGTACAGACTTCCAGCTGTTTGCTATGAACAAATCAAACAAAAGTAATTGAAATGGCTCAACACAACAAATGTTTTAAGTGGTTTCCCACTTTCAGACCCAACAGCACTAAAATACACTCACCTAAAGGATTATTAGGAACACCATACTAATACTGTGTTTGACCCCCTTCCGCCTTCAGAACTGCCTTAATTCTACGTGGCATTGATTCAACAAGGTGCTGAAAGCATTCTTTAGAAATGTTGGCCCATATTGATAGGATAGCATCTCGCAGTTGATGGAGATTTGTGGGATGCACATCCAGGGCACGAAGCTCCCGTTCCACCACATCCCAAAGATGCTCTATTGGGTTGAGATCTGGTGACTGTGGGGGCCATTTTAGTACAGTGAACTAATTGTCATGTTCAAGAAACCAATTTGAAATGATTCGAGCTTTGTGACATGGTGCATTATCCTGCTGGAAGTAGCCATCAGAGGATGGGTACATGGTGGCCATAAAGGGATGGACACGGTCAGAAACAATGCTCAGGTAGGCCGTGGCATTTAAACGATGCCCAATTGGCACTAAGGGGCCTAAAGTGTGCCAAGAAAACATCCCCCACACCATTACACCACCACCACCACCAGCCTGCACAGTGGTAACAAGGCATGATGGATCCATGTTCTCATTCTGTTTACGCCAAATTCTGACTCTACCATCTGAATGTCTCAACAGAAATCAAGACTCATCAGACCAGGCAACATTTTTCCAGTCTTCCACTGTCTAATTTTGGTGAGCTCTTGCAAATTGTAGCCTCTTTTTCCTATTTGTAGTGGAGATGAGTGGTACCCGGTGGGGTCTTCTGCTTTTGTAGCCCATCCGCCTCAAGGTTGTGCGTGTTGTGGCTTCACAAATGCTTTGCTGCATACCTTGGTTGTAACAAGTGGTTATTTCAGTCAAAGTTGCTCTTCTATCAGCTTGAATCAGTCAGCCCATTCTCCTCTGACCTCTAGCATCAACAAGGCATTTTCGCCAACAGGACTGCCGCATACTGGATGTTTTTCTCTTTTCACACCATTCTTTGTAAACCCTAGAAATGGTTATGCGTGAAAATCCCAGTAACTGAGCAGATTGTGAAATACTCAGACCGGCCCGTCTGGCACCAACAACCATGCCACGCTCAAAATGGCTTAAATCACCTTTCTTTCCCATTCTGACATTCAGTTTGGAGTTCAGGAGATTGTCTTGACCAGGACCACACACCTAAATGCATTGAAGCAACTGTCATGTGATTGGTTGATTAGATAATTGCATTAAGGAGAAATTGAACAGGTGTTCCTAATAATCCTTTAGGTGAGTGTATGAGCAGCACTGTTGCACTCTATTAAACGGCTCTCTGGAATACTTGCTTCTGATTGTTCACAACCAAAGTTTGTAATATTGTTATTCTCCTCATAGCTGGTTTGTTCGGTTCTTGGCTTATAACGTTTAAAAAACAAAACAAACAAAAAAAACAAACACTTCCGGGACCAACGTCGCTAAAAAAAGTGGGCAGGCACTGTTGCACTCTATTACATGGTTCTCTCGAATACTTGATTCTTACTGGTCACAGCATTCTCAGCTCTTTTTTTGTATAATGACTCTAAATTGTATAATTTACCACTTTTTTACAACATAGCCACGATAGATCTCTCGTATCACTCTTCCTATATGTAAGGAACAGAACAAAATCTTTTGAATTGCCACCCTGTCTCTTTAATCTTTTCCTTAATTTTTCTTCTGTTGGTAACAACCAAAACAATCTGAACATTCAAAATTTTCACAAAATTAGCAGAGGACAAAAATCAGAGAAAGGACTTTCCTGCAAGAATTTATGCTGTGCCATCTCCACTAGAATGAAATGTTCACTACAGAGGCGGAGGTACTGAGTCAGGATCTTAGTGAAACAAATGTGTGATGGCTGCTGGGTCTCAAATGGCCTTTTCCATAATGTCTCGTCCTCATCAGAGCTGCAGGCTTCTTGATTATATTAGCTGTGTCTCTGGGTGTGGTGGGTTCAGTAGCGATGCTCGGTCTAATGGAGACCAGAGGAAGAGAGTGGTCTGCTTTGGTAGAACAGGGGGAACCGTATTCATTTCCTTCTCGTGGGCCTCTAGTCAGTTAAACTAGTATGTTTGCGTAGAGCTGTGTCACACGTAGGCTCACTATTGGCCGACGCTGGTCATGTGTGTGACGTACAACAACAGAAGCTTACTCTGTTACACTAGTTTAACTGACTCAGAAGGAAATGAATAGTTGAAATAAAGTCGTTATTTTTGTTTGTTTTTGCGCACAAAAAAGTATTCTCGTCGCTTGATAAACTTAAGATTGAGCCACTGTAGTCACTCGGACTATTTTAGCGATGTTTTTAATAACTTTTCGAGGCCGGCAAGTTTCAATCCTGGAAGAAGCCTATGGACTAGTATGGAGGAGTGATCCAGCGCTCAGATTTAATCAAAAATATCTTAATCCGTGTTTTCCGAAGACGAGGGGTTGGAACAACATGAGGGGGAGTAAATACTGACAGAATTTTCATTTTTGGGTGAACTATCCCTTTAATACCAGGTGTAAACAGGGCCATAAAGTTGCTAGAAAACGGGTGTTTTTGCAGTTGTGTATGTGGTTAGTCTTGCTGTGTGAGATTCGCATGATTCATATTCTGCAGCTCTAACCCTGATCTTGATAAATGCAAATCTCAAGTTTCAATATTTAACATTATTCACTCCCTAAATTTTGATTATGATTTGGTGTTTTGATCATTTTAGGGTTTCTTTCAGTAGTTAAAGTTGAACATAATGCTAAATTAGCATTTTATTCTATCACAGGTGTACACTAGGAACCGGCAGTGTGATATTCGCTTGTACGAGTAATTCATTTTATTTTCTGTTAATATTATGGATAAATTGAACATTTTGGCTTTGATATGTTTAGCAGAAATACAAACATTCAATGTTTTTTAAAACCTTCCCTCACAGCTGTAAATTTGACCTCATGACTGAAGTGTTTTCCCTGCGCTCAAACTTTTTGTGCCAATTACTTTTTAAAAGGATTGAATATTTCAGTGCCGAAGTCAAATGAAGCCGAGTGCAGACACACAGTGTGCAAATCTCTCTACACGATGATTCATACCTTCCCACTTTGTCAGGGGCGTTTCTAGGATGTGGTCACCAAAACTGCCTGTTTTGGCACAGAGGGGATCAACTCGGAGAATAGTTGCCTCTAAAGTTGCAATTAAAATATAGTGGAAAGAATGTTTTCAAGTTGTGCATGATTATAGTGGCACTGGAGCCACTTTTGTGGCATATAAATTTGTCACCTTAGATAAACTCCACCTCAGATTAAGATTAGTAACTATAAGACACAAACGAGAGGAGGGGTTTTCAAACTTTTTAACCCCATGAACCCTTAAATGTGATGGATCCCCTTCCAAAATTATAAAGGCAGCTTCATTTCAGAAAAATAGAGGTTATAATATATTATATTATATGTTCTTTCCTAAATTTAAACATTGGCTTTTATATTTTTATATAAAAGAAAATGATATATAGAAATAGTCTGTTATAGATGTACTGTATCTACATATATATATATATATATATATATGTAGATACAGTATATACAATTATTTAAAAAATTCACAGATTTTTGATTACGTTAATATCTTAAAAGGCTACTTTGACTGTAACCAACAGCATATAACATTCCAACATCGAGCAAGTAACTTCAAGGTAATATAGGGTCCATTCCCAGGAAATGCATGATAAACTGATCAAATATATACCTTGCAATGTAAATGCAAATGGCTTTGGATTAAAGCATCTGCCATAAGTCCTTCGGGAAATAAAAAAAGTGTAATGTACAGTCAGCTGGTCGTTATTGCAAACCAAACCCCTTCAGGGTGATGCAAGACCCTGATGCAATTCAGAGAGGGTTTATTTTTTTCTGAAAATCACCAAGTAACTGTTAGGTTTGCTGCTGTAGTCGGTGTTACCGGTGATTGCGTTACTTGGCCACCGCTGCATATCACCCTCTACCGGTTTGCTCATTAATAAAAAAAACATAAAAATGTATATTTTTTTAGTTCAGTTGGATAAAAGATGCTACAAGCAGCCGTGATTTCACTTGACGATCACGTATCGAAAGTAAAGAGAGATGACTGACAAGAAGATGGCGGAGGGTACGGTGCGCAACAAATCTGGAGCATCATTGACAAATCTAATATTGTAAGTTGTACAATGTGCTGTCAGTGAAAAGCAAAGAGTGCATTCAAGAGTGATTTCAATACCCAACAAATTGACGCAATACCCTGATGCCCCCATAACCCAGTGTTATTAGTGATACTGGTGTTGTAGCAGGTTGATTTATTTCCTCTATAACATCCCTACTGACTGTTTAATATCCGGCATATTACATGGATAGTTAATAAATGAATGGAAATATAAATTTTAATAAGAAAGTGGAACAATAGCACATCTTTGTTGGAAATCAATTGGGACAGAATTCATTTTTACAGCTTGACGATCGTTTTACAAAACCATACGACCAAAGAAGGCTGTGATTGACCAATCAGAGGAAAGTATTCCAGAGTGCCGTGTAAATAAATTCACGTTTGGTGCTTTAACATCTCCTCCCAGCAGATGCCTTGATGTTCAGCAGGTACTGTAGCAGAAGGCATGATGGGGGATGGGCAGGGAGCCATAAGCAGGCTTGAGGATACATAAAAGAGTAAATCACTCAGCTTCTTTATACGCATTGAGCTTTGGTTATTAACACCGCGTCATCCATCAAGTTGATGCAGGATGAATGAAGCCTTGTGCTTCAGATCTTCCCCTGCCTGTATTTCACATCTCACCCAAGACTGTGCTATAGGCTGCTGATGAATGATGATCAGCCGCTGTGGGCGTGTGTGTGTGTGTGTGTAGAAGCTAAACAGCGTGTTGCGGATGATAGTGGAATGTGTGCCTTGATGTTCATCCGTTGAGGTGTAATATGCATCGCTGGATGGTCGTGGTTTGACGTATGGTCAGCCACAGCACAATGAGAGCCAAGCAATGGGCTCTATTTATTATGGGTTTTCTTAAGCCATAGAGTGCATTTGAAAGATTTTTTTTTCTTTTTTTTCTTGCAGCTTGTTTTAAATTGACATTTTTGATGGTGAACATAGGTTGATTTATCAGTTGGACAGCCATAGTCGTCGATCGATGTTAGTATTTATTCGCAAAAATGGGGATTTATTATGGCAATGCGAATCTCATCAATTTACACATACTCTGAAACTACAACATTTTTATTACCAATAAAAAGCTGACATGATTATCAGCCAATAATTACAAAATGGCAAAATATCAGTAAATATCAAAATATGTCAAAATATTGGCAGTTTTATTTGCCTAGTCAAAGGCAATATATATGTCACAAATAGGTATATCTTATGTTCACAGTCAAATATTTATTGGATTTTTTTTACATTTTGTAATTTGCCGCTTTTTATCAGAATGTTCAATTTTAATTAGAAGCATGCATCTCTATATAGAAATGTATAATTTATAGAACAGAATTATTTTGATGATGATCATATACATTTTAATGAGAAACAGGCATCTCTGTTATGAAAGCTGCAAATTATGAAATGTAATCAAATATATTTATCCCATAAAAATGTGATATATATTTGTGAGATTATGCCACTGATCGATATATACAATTGTATACAACTGGTTGATCAGTTGCTTAATTCCACAGTTAAAGTATCAGGAGCAGATCCAGCCAATATGGTGAGAGCAGCTGAAGCAGAGATGCTGTGAGACCGAAGCACGTACAGTGTGTGTGTGTGTGTGTGACGCGGCCCCTGAGAGGTGACAGATGATGAAATACAAATGCAGCGTACTGTACCTCTCCTGGTCTGTCTGATCTTTGGACTCAGCATGGCTGCCATCGATGGGCTTCTCTTCCTCTGCTCTGCATATTCCTCTTCCTCAGATCTTCTCTCTGTACATTCTCCCTCTTCCTCTCCTCCTCGCTCTCTCCGCTCTTCCCCGCTAGCTCGCTGACCTCATGTTGCAGGCACCGGCTGGCTGGGGGAGGGATTCCTCACACACACATTGACGCGTGCACATGCTCACTCTCCGGTTCTTACTCGCAGACGCACACACGCACGCTGGTCCACACCCACCAAGCGTTGCATTATTCATCATGCGATCCTCTACATTGACCAGTCAGTGTGTGTGTGTGTGTGTGTGTGTGTATGATTACCTTCTAATTGGAGCTTGCGATCCCTCCATCTCTGGGGAATCTCACCCTGCATGCCTCTTTCATATGTGTGCGCACACATCTCCATTAGGGACTGGACTAGTCCAGTCCTTGTCTTGCAAGAAATTAGTCAACCGGTAAAATAGTACTCAAGTTATTTGTGAATTGCTTGTGCAGGCACCAATCTCTAACATAAATCTTGCTGTTTTCTGAATGTGTTAGGTCTGATACAGTGCTTATACATATATATATGTGTGTGATAATAACACGCACACACACACATACACACACACATATATATAAGAATGTCTAATTGTAATCTTAATTTGCTACAAAACATGTACACCATTAAACTGACATCCATTTTACATTTGTTTGTAGTTTTTTTTTTAGTTGAAATATAATTTTAAATAATATTTCTATTTTTATTTATATATCTTATAAGAATTGTGATAAGAAAAGATAAATCTCATGAAATAGAATGTTATAAGGGTGATAGTCTAATGTTTGTGAAACCGCATAAGTAATCCATTACTGGATAACTGGTGTTATTTTACTGGACACTGGAGCGCTCAACAGCTAAATTACTCAAATTGCCCGTCTCAAATCTCCATTTGACATTCGGCCCACCCTTTTTCTCCTCTTGTCCTTGTCTTCCTTTTCTCCCTGTCTTGTTCCTAAGCCCCCCCGGCAGATAATAGCAGCGGCTCCAGCAGTGTTTGGGGAGGCTCAGCCCTGTAGAGCGCAGCTGGTCCTCAGTTCGGATGGGATGGGGGGGAAGGGGGGATGGGGGGGATGGGGGGATGGGGGGGGGGCTGCAACACCCTGACGGAGACCTAAATGAGACCGCAATACAAACCTCATTCATCCGCCACCAGGGCCGAGAGCTGCTGCTTCAGGCGCAGGGTAACCACCACTGGCCTGCCAGTTCCCAAATATACTCTCCCCTCTCAAATAAAGCGCGGTGTTCTCTCGCAGTGCATGTCTGTCAAACGTGCCCTTTGAGACTCCAAAACTATGTTTACATTACAGATTAGATGGTGCGTCGATTCCGTGAATTTGCACTTTGGCATTTCATGTGTATGTGTATCTTTCATGTGTATATATTTAATATATTGACAGATAGATATAGTCAAACCAAAATTTATTCTGACACCTTGCTATCCTAACTTGCATAACTATTGTGTCTATTGACTATTGACTATGAACTATTGTGTCCTGCAAAAAAAATATAAAAAAGTATATATGGTGTCTGAATAATTTTTGGTTTAACTGTGTATATATATATATATATATATATATATATATAGCATGTCACATTCTTTTTATATTTTTACATACTTAGTAAGGACATTCTGATTTATTAAGAAAATCTTTCTGGAATTGAATAATGTGGTCTATCTAATGTGAGTATGCCCGGAAAAATGCCCATCTGCGTTTTCACAAAATGATTTATTTCCTATAAACATCCCATTGGACAGATGCTTTTATGCTGTATCTATTTTGGAAATGCACGCGTCCTAAACCACTCAGATGGGATGCACTTGACTGGCTGGTCATTCTGTACCCCATGAGCTGTTTACATGATGTTTTAGCTGTTTGTTCAAAATGCTTCTTTGTCCATTCTCAAAATGCATTGCGAGTGGTCAGGATGTTTAGTCTCCCGGGGATGTATTTTTCCAGTCGGATGATCAGAGCACCACTGCTGGATTCTTTGATCTTGAGATGTTTTCCTGAAGTGGGCAATTTCAGATACATGTCATGTCTTTCAGATTGCTTTTTTCTTTAAATAACCTATTCTGCACAGGCTGAAAATACTTTACTTTGTGACTTTACTGAAAAGATTGGGTATGATGTGTATATGCATATATATATATATATATATATATATATATATATATATTATTGGATAAGATAGGTCCTTGGTTGTTGCTTTCAGATTGCAGTGCAGTTAAAAAATATATATTTGTACTGTATTATTAAAAAATGACATGCATGATGTTCATATTAAAGAAAACAATTTTATTTTTAATCACATTGATGTTGCTGTGTCAAACCCTCAGTCTATTATGACATTAGGGACCAAATGTTCAATAAACCTTGGATTGTTCAGAAGAATTATGATTAGCGCAGCTGCTGCTCTGTTGACTGAGACGCAATGTCACATAATTTATTGATTTTACGAAGTATTAATAATTTAGGAGGGCACCTCCAGAGACATGCCATGCGGTGATGGAGCAACAGGAGATGTTTATGGTAGATTTTCAAAATGATAATGATGCAGATCTTATTTTATCTATCTTTATCACAAGACTAGAGATAAATCGCATTAAATTAAACTGTTATAAGGATAATGTAGTTACATTTTTGTGCATAAAACAACGTAATTTCAGATGTAGAATGTGTTTCTGGTGATGTTTTACAGACCTTGTGCTCGGACCACCAGAGTCTGAGACTATTTTCTAGGGAAAATATCTGTTCTTCCATAACATTTTGACTTGACTTTGATCCACTTCAGCCTAATAGCAGTGTTGAGTTTTGTTTACTTTGACTTCTGGTGGGAGTAATTGGATTACAGACCTCCAGATTCATTCAAATGAGTCATTTCAAGATGTGGAGCACCAAATAACAATACTTCAAACCTCATACGCTAGGCTTATGTGTGTTTATCCAGTTAAGAATAAGCATTTAAGCAAGATTTGGTTTGATAAGAGGAATTTAGTTCTTTCAAATTACATTATGCATGGTTCTAACCTTTATATACTGTACCAAAAGAAAAGGTCTGGACATTTCATGCATCTTGAGATCTATTATCTCTCACAGTCTCACTGATTTTGGTGTTAATATTATTTTGTGTATTTGTTGTTCCACTGCTTAAATTGAGAAATCTTAAAAAGTCACTTGCACAGCACAAATGTGGGGAAATCAATAGAATTGAGCCAAGTGTTAATTAGGAAACTGTTGCTCAAGAGAAATGAGAAGAAAAAAATTAATATGGACATAATAATTATATTCACCTGCACATTTTCTTCACAACAAGAACAGATGATGGTGTAAGTATAATAGTACATGTAGGTGTAACACATCTGTTGTATTTTGGTATTGCTGACAAGTTGTTATATGTTTCACTATGCTCAGTTCTCTCTCCATTTACAGTCATTAAACTCATATTAGAAGAACGTGAATCCCTTTAAAGTAATTTAAACTTGTGATTCCTAAAGTAGCTAATTGTCCTTTGGTATTTCCTGAATAAATTTCAGATGTATAGCTTCAAGTAATTTGCATTTACATTTATTTGTGTAGCATAAAACTATTTCCAAAGCCTCAACTTGTTGAAGTGTAGTGCTCACACTTTCCAGGTGTGATTCTAATGTCATTCGCGCTCCTCCAGGGTGCAGGAGTGAGAACTGAGGCTGTTTAGTATTTGCTACTCCCTAGTGGTACATAGAAGCTATTGCAGTATAAGCGCCACTTACAACTCCATAAATACATTAACATGAACTCCTGTGAATGTCCATCACTACATCTTATATGATACAACAAGCTTTTGAGGAAAGTTTATTTGTACATCTCTCATCATCATTGTATTGCATATCGTGATTTGGACTAGTCTACATGTTCACCTCCATAACGCCTGGTTCTCTTGTGCGACCGAGTTTGGCGTTAGGAGACCCGCAAAGATGGACTTCTTTAGTGTAGAAGCTGCACGTATTCGACTGTCTAACTTCTCCCTGTCCTCCTTACACCTCTTAAGGCAGTCGCTACACAGACAGTCCTCTCTCACTAAATACAGACACTCGACTCTCTGGATGCAGTCCACCTCAGGAGGCTCGTCTGTAGGGATGGGGTTGGATTTGATGTTCATCTTCTGCAGTTTTGGGAGGTTTTGGATGCACTTGGGCAACAGTGTCAGGAGGTTGTTGAAGAGTCCCAGTTCCCGAAGCTCTTTGAGAGCAGCCACAGATGGAGGGAGAGTCTCGATGCGGTTCATTCCCAGGTTGAGGATCCTCAGGTTCCTCAAGAGCCCGAGCTCATGTGGCAGGCCGGAGGTGGTCAGATGATTGTTGCATAAGTTGAGGCTGTAGAGGTTCGGGAGACGGCCTATAGCCGCGGGAATCTGCTCCAGGTGGTTGCTGTGCAGGTCCAGCACACGGAGGTTCACAAACTTGTCGATGGTGTCGGGGATCTTCTTGAGAAGGTTGCGGCTGAGGTCCAGCTCGTCTACGTCGCTGAGCTTCAGGATGCACTTTGGAAATGTGGCGATCGACATGTTGCTGAGGTCGAGGCGCCGTTTGCCGTCTACTGTCACCTTCAGCGCGTTCTTCGCCATCTTGAGTGTGATTTTTCTACCTGACGGATCATTCGATTTCTTCTTCCCTTTCACCATTGTGTCTATGAACAAGGCAACATTGTGTAAGTTACTGTATTTATTTATTTATTTATTTATCTTACCAGGAAGGTCCCATTGAGATACAATATCTCTTCTACCAGGGAGTCCTGATCAAGATCATTTCTGAACAATAAGCCTATGGGCATCATTTAAATGCAATGTAGATGTGCTTTTGGTCAAATTCTAAGGCAACGTCACATTTAACATTTGCGAAAAATTTAACTCATAATGATCTGACAAGCTCTGTGAAAAACGTCCACCCAAAAGGGGAGAAATGATTGATTTCCTATGCTGAAGTCAACAAATGTATCTATAAAAAGATTCCAATTATTAAGTACAAAGAGGCAAAGGAAAATCTATTTTTCATTTCATAGTGTATGGTTTTTATTTTTAGGATGCACCGAAATGTAACATTTTGGCCAGTATGATAAACGATAATTCTTTATAGTTGAAAGCCGGTAACCGATATATTAGCCGATAAATCTAAATCCAAATTTTTGTATAATTTTTTTAGAGCCTGATTACAAAAGCAAGTCTCACTATTAAAAGCCATGTTCCAAACACACAGTTATGTTCTCATTATAATTTTATGTAGCCTATATGACAGCTCATGTTTGTTTGAAGTGATTCCAATCATATTTCAAGCAAATCAAACGATAACATTAAAAATGTACATATATCAGCCGATATGGGGGCCGATATATCATGCATCCCTACTTTTTATTGAATATTGATGAAGCAACACATTTTTAGGAAAAAAACAAATGTAGAATTAGTCCGACTCTGATGTTGAATGACAAAATAACCATGTAGTGTATAAACTTTATAAGGTTGAGTTCATCGTTTACAAGTGCATAGTGTATAGTGTGTTATTTGGGTCAAAACTATTGTTTATGCCTATCAGAGTATTATGTTCTTAGCAATTATCGATCATGACAATCAGTGATCATCGCTTGTGAGTCGAGTCTCTCATGCACTTCAATTGAGGAATAATGTGTACTTTATCTCTAGAGTCTTGTTTTATAGTTTATATTTATTTAAGTTTTTTCTTATTGTTACCTTGGCAATAAGCTAAGGGCAAACGTGAAATACCAATCAATCAGTCAAGGAGGGTATAGCAACGTTATGCAATGTTAACGGTTTCCTTGTGTAAAAACACAAGCTGTCCTTTCTACACCAAGAAAAATAATGATTAGGAATAAAGTCCCTGGAGACTGTGTCTGATAGAGGTGACGGTCATGCATCAGTGCTGCTGGTGAAGGACAGACGAGCGCTTTGTCTAATGAAATGAAACGCTGCCCAAATCAAAAGGCCAATGTTTTTCCCAGTATGCCACCACACAGCTCACTGTGCCAACTTAAACAGGCAAAACTCCTTAACAACGGTTAATGCATTTGAGATCTTGAACTGGTATTATTTATGCAGGTAAATGTACAGTTTAAAAAATTACATTTTTCATTGTTACTTCATATTTATTCATGATATAGGGCACACCGGGGTAAAAGGCGCCTTTGATTTTATATTCCTCTAAACCACTAGATGGCACGAAAACATTTGCTTTTCAAGATGCACATGGAAATGTGTGTGATCCTTCACGCGATCGCGGACAGCAGCGCAGAAGTTGATTCTGTGATCATTTGATCTAATTTTTGATGTTTTTAAAAATGTTGTAGATTTAAGTAGCAAATGAGAATCGCAAAAATTATTGAATGTAGTATTTTGATAGTTGTATAATGATCTTTTTGTTTCGTTTTTGTTCAAGGTAATGTTTTTCAATAACGGAAGAATATGTAAAAGTATGGTATTTGGGGTAAAAGGGCGCAATAATTAACATGGTAATAAACAGCCGGCTGACTTTCACATTTGTTGCCACGATATGGTTAGATTCAGTTGGTAAATATAATATATTAAGCTAGGTGTCCACCTTAGAGATGTTAATCATATAATTTAATACAATTTAATATATTGTTACTACTGTAAATCTATATTAAATTATCTCATTCAATGCTTTCAAAATCTTTACTTTTTAAAATAATTTTGTTTCAGTATTTTTAAAATATATTTTTATATTAACAATTTTAATGACAGTATATTTATTGAACAAAAAATATTTTTTTTTATTTATCAAAATAAACCGAACCTAGTACAAACTTTGCTAAAGTAATTGTTTTAAACAAGTATTAACAATATTTTAGCTGAAGTATTTGTATCAATACTGTGTGCCCACCTTGCCACCTCATACATTTATAAGTTGTAAACTTTTTTGGTTTATTTTTACTCAAAATCTGTCGCTCCATTAATGTTCAATACAAACATATATGTTTTTTTGCAATCATAAACTATGAGAGTAGTGAAAAGCACATTTCTCTCAAGGTTTGCCTTTAGCCCCGTTGTACCCTACATTTAACTCATTTTGATTATACAGAAGCTACAACTTATTGCAAATGTATTAGTGTTGAAATGTTGCAAATGTATTAGTATATGTAGAAATTATTATTAATCAAGATTAATAAATGATGTAAAAGTGTTGTTCATTGTTATTTCAAGTGTTATCTTTGAACCTTATGGTAATATGTTACTAAACAAACTGCTGTTATTTGACACAGAATCCAGGCATGTTGTAACACTTTACAATAAGGTCATTCAAAGTGCATTAACTAACAATGAACAGTAGTTACCGTATTTATAAATCTTTGTTAAAGTTAGTCAATAAAAATACAACTGTTCATTGCTAGTTCATCAGATCCTTTAAATCATATTAACTTTTGATTTTAATAATGGGTAATACTTTACTACATGTACTTACTATATTAATAACAGTAAATTATGCATGATTACAAGTAACTAACACTAAACCAGACCCTAACCCTCTATAGTAAGTACATGTAGTTAGATATTACTACAGTATGTCACCTTAAAAAAGTGTAAACTAATAATGTATTATTAAATGTTAAAATGAACAATAACTAAGATTAATAAATGCATTAGAGGTGTTTTTCATTGTTATTTTATGTTATGTAATGTTAATAAATGGAACCTTATCGTAAATTTAGAATTGTAAGGCAAATGACAATAACATAATTACGTCTGTAACCTAGCGATGGAAATCAAAATGAAATGTGCTGCAGACTCTGACTTACAGCTTTTATGCTCTGCACTTTACGGTTTAAAATGAACAGTGCCGTAATAGTTTAGTGCCGTTTTCACAGGTCTTATCTAGTCTTAATCAGATTCAAAATGGCAAGCATAAAGCAACATTACTAAAGAAATTGTGCTTTCTTACCTGCTGTGATTGGATCTGTATCTCTCAGAGCAGTTTAGAGCCGAAGACAGTCCCGTCTGTAAGTCTCAGAGACTACAGCATGTGTGCACTTCATTACAGGCCGTCTGTGTCAAGGATCCGTCCACGTGAATAATGCACAAGCTCCTCTCAGAAACCCTGTAAGTAAAAACCAGCAGGGTAAGCGTGACTCACTTCATTCCCTCTGAGTAGCGAGCACTGCTTGTCGAGTCTGAAAGCCTCGTGAGGACGGCTTTGTGTTGCTCGATCTCCAGGCAACAGAGATGTGCCGTTCTGCATGCTAGTTTTATTGCTTTGTTGTAGGCTTGCTGAGTGAGGAGCACGTAGCTTGTTTTCTTCTATGATGATGGATGATCAATTAGATTTCTATGCACAAATGTCTGTAAGGATGCATGCTATTGTAACAAATTATTGTGGTTAGGTTAACCTTTACCCTTTCTGGTTTATACTTTGAGACCAGCACCTGTCAGAGAGCCAGTTACAAATAGATTTTAAACTAAACTCAACCTTTTACAGTATGTGATTTTATATTATGCCAAATTTAATGTAACACACATACAAAGTGAGGGAATCCATTTTATTTAATTATTTTTGTAAGTTTGAAAGTTTAACTCTTTCCATGCCAATAATTAGTGGCCTAAAATTGTCTGGTCATTTAACATAGAGTATCGCATACATGGAATATGATATATCTGACAATATGAATCCCAACTAGATTTATTTTTGACCTGTTAAGTATAACATTTCACTTATAGTCACAAAATATCACTACATTTGCCATTGCATTTTACCACCAAGAGAGGGCAGTAAACTGCTTTGATCTTAATTTACCTGATTGATGATGCAAACGTATTTTGAAAGCATTCATTAGAGATCATGCCCCTTGCATCGTTATTTCACTACTTGAGTAAGTAAAAAAAAACACATTTGTTTTGTAAATTACTTGAAATACAGTTCCTGGTGAGGAAATAAAGGTAAAATGAACAATTAAGATGTGCTTTATCTTTAACCCCTGTTTTCCCAGACAAGGCTTAAACTGGTCCCTGACTCAAATGCATGTTTGAGCTGTCTTAACTGAAAGCAACTTGCACAGAGAGACCTTAAAATATGTCAATGCCATTGTTTTTTGTCTCAAGATGCACATTAGTAATGTTTTTTCTAAGGCACATTTATAAAAGCTACTTAAAGCTGCAGTCCGTAGTTTTTCCTCTTTGTCGCCATCTCTGTTCGAAATCTGCAATTGCAGTAATTTGCGGAATTATCAGCTTTAGGTGGGTTGTGCCTCGGCCCGGCACAGCGCGGATGAATCCAGTGTTTTGAGGAGAATGTGCTGTCAGTCGCCGCCGGTGTGGATCCTGGCATTCAGAATCACAGATTATACTTTTTGGAAGTTTGACCAACATAAGAATTATCTTGGGAAAATGTAATCTGAACAAGTAACATCCACTTTTGTTCTGATCAACTTGTAGCTAGGCCACATAAGGTATGAATATTTGTATGGCTGTTAATCGTGTAAGTTATTCTTATTAGACAGTTGTCATTGTATAATTATTCTTACTGTGTTTGTTGCCCGCATGGACTTGTAGTTGTGTTCTTGTTTTACCCTCGCGAAGCTCCAGGGAATCCCCAGTGATGTCACTCTACTCAGCTGAAGGAATGACGATACTTCCGTTAAAAGGTGCCGGGATATCGGTGTTCGAGAGCAACGCAAACATTGCTCTTTGGGGACTGGCGATCGATCGCACTTCACCAGTGTTTTGTCAGTGACTGTGTTTGTTCGACTCTTCGTGGAAGTAGGCCTATACGAAGTGGATTATTTCTCCTTGGAGATCACTACGCAGGACAGCGCTGCTCCTCTTTATGTGCACGGACTTTTGAAGGCTGACCGTTGAGGCCGATCCTAATCACATACATACATTGGACTGAACCACACCCACACACACACACACACACATACTGGACATTTTGTATGTATTGTTTATGTTGATTGTTGGTGTTTGCTATTTAATACTCTTCTGGGTCATCGTTCCATTTTTTGTGACTTTATTTACTATGTGAACGACTCAATATACTTTTAATAAGGGTTCTGAACGTTTATGTTGTGGTGTATCCTGCTTTTATTAGGCTGAGTGTTACAAACTAAGGGAAAAAAGCATTACAGTAAATCACGCTGATTAAATCTAACTATCGCTAATCATATCACGTCAAACCGGGCAAATTATACTTTGTTCTCAAATTGTAATGTTAACAACATCAGCATTGCGTGACTTTAATGGCCTTCCGATATTATCCTTGTTTTCGCATGGGCCGGTTGCAGTCTCTTTTTCTGTAGCCACTCCGAGGAGAATCTGCAGGTGTCACTGGTGATTGTCGTCTTAACCTTTCTGGATCCGCCATCAAATGAATACGTTTAATTATATCAAGTGCTGTGAGAAAAGGCTATAAATCTCTAACATCCTCACACTCATAGCCTACTAGCCGACACTCTTCTTTATAAAGATGTGACGTAATGTGGACAGATGTGACGTTATGTGTACAGATGTAACGTAATGTTTACAGATGTGACTTTATGTGGACAGATGTGACTTTATGTGTACAGATGTGACTGTGTACAGATGTGACGTTATGTGGACAGATGTAATGTAATGTTTACAGATGTGACTTTATGTGGACAGATGTGACTTTATGTGTACAGATGTAATGTAATGTTTACAGATGTGACTTTATGTGGACAGATGTAATGTAATGTTTACAGATGTGACGTTATGTGGACAGATGTGACTTTATGTGGACAGATGTAACGTAATGTTTACAGATGTGACTTTATGTGGACAGATGTAATGTAATGTTTACAGATGTGACTATGTGGACAGATGTAATGTAATGTTTACAGATGTGACTTTATGTGGACAGATGTGACTTTATGTGGACAGATGTAATGTAATGTTTACAGATGTGACTTTATGTGTACAGATGTAATGTAATGTTTACAGATGTGAAGTTATGGGTACAGATGTGACTGTGTACAGATGTGACTTTATGTGTACAGATGTAACGTAATGTTTACAGATGTGACTTTATGTGGACAGATGTAACGTAATGACGCAAAGACATGCTCGAATTTCCCACGGAAATCCACCAATACCACTGGAATTAAAAACATTATTACAAATTTACCGTTTTGAATCGAGATAATAATCAAGCAGATAGTTTTGAACACTGGTTGGTTATGTACTTGCTCAAAACTTTTATTTTGGATATTTTTTAACGCAGAAAAGTTATGGATTGGAGCTCTAAATGCCCTAATTGAACTAAGGCCTAATCCTGGTTTAGTCTACTCTATGCCCTGTCTGTTAATCCGACCTTATCAAGTCTTGTTTTAAATGGCAGATTTGCTTGTTTTTCTCCGAGTCATGAGTGAAGTTGGCTTACTTAGATGTCTAGATGAGTTGTGACTCACTTACAGTCATGCAAAAATATCACTTCATTTGTCATTGCATTTTCCCACCAAGAGAGTGCATAAACTGCTTTGATGTGTAATAAACTGATTGATGATGCATGCAAACATATTTCAGAAGCATGAACCTGAGATCATGCAAATTGCATTGTAATCTTACTATTTAAAAGTAAATAAAACTAAATGCATTTTCTTGGAAATCAGTTGAATATTGAATATCTTAAAATGCTAAAGTCTTGTTTTAAACTGCAAATTTGCTTCTTTTTTTTACCACCTCAAACTTTAAACTCTGAGTAATTAGTAAAGTTAGCTATCTAGGTGAGTTATGACTCACTTAATCCATCTACTCATCAAAATACAAAGTACATTCAGTGTGACTGATGGCAAGACTTCACCTCATGTCACCTGCGGGTCTGATCTAGGTCATCTGGGTACGGTGACGGCTGGTCTGGATGCATCATATATATCCCCTCATTTCATTCGTCTGAGTAGGATGTGTTCCCAGATCAACGTCCTGGTTAGGGTTTGGAGTAATAGCTATGTTTATTTTCTCCAGGACCAGCTAAACATTATGATCCAGGAACACGTAATACTTGATCATGGTCACTCACCCAGAATGCTGTCTTTATCTAATAAATGGCTATATATTTAGGCCTATATCGTTTGTCCTGTGTTATTTTGGCTACAGATGAATGCAGACTGCACAATTCTGAGTATTTAAATTGTAATTGTATTTTTGAGCATTAAAACAAGATTAAATCCAAAGCTCTCTTTGAACCTTTTGTGCACTATAACTTACGAACTGCTCTGAGAAATGTCGATTGAGGATCCAAATGCAGTTTATTTGAAAGGGTAATCCACAATCGAAGTCGAAAACAGGCAAAGGTAATAAACAGCAGGTTATCAGTCCAAACAATCACAAACACGGTCAAAAGAGCAATCCACGGAACAAGAAACCCCAAAACAAAGAGACGTGAAACCATTGAGAGTAATCGTAATTGCAGTGTAACACTAAACAAGACTTCGCAGGGGATGACCGAAAGAACCAGGCTTATAGAGGGTGAGCTAAACCAGAAGATGAGACACAGGTGAAAACAATGAGTGATGATGAGTCTGGGCAGTGAGTTGTGGGAAATGTAATTTGTGAGGGAATGACAATAGTCTGTTGTGGAGTGCCCTCTGGTGGCTTTCAAGGGAACTCCATCTGGTGACCGTTACAAAAACAATCACTTTTTTTTTGGCTTAGTGTTTCTTCAGATGCTTTAGTGCATCTGTCGCTAAATTAAACATTAATATCCTCACCAAAAGACCATCAGCAAAGTGCATGGGTAAGGTGATCTAAGGGACGTTTCAGAGCTTCCTCACACACCGCTGCTTCACACTTACACAGACACACAAGGATCTGGTTTCTGCTCTAAGAAGCCCGACACCCTCTTGTTTTCTCCAGCTCATTCTGTCATCTCGAGTTAGAAGAGCTTGGATGATCAGTGATGATGGGACACAGGAGATGTGGCGACTGGGAAATGAAGCTTGCTGGCAACAGTTAATGATGAGAAAGTAATCACTGTACAAATCTTGCCATGGACTTGTTTTGTCTTTACAAAATTCTTTGAATTTTTCATCCACCAGGAGAAAGTCAAATCTTTTAGTAAAGTAAAAGCTGCCCTAAATAGAAATTACGGTATATTTGAATATGCTGTATGTAAGGACGCATGGTTTTAATGTGTTTTTAATTATTTATTTATTTTTACATAATAATTTGACCAGAAGACATAAGTCTTGCACAGAAGTTACTTATCATTGTCCAAATATGTACTTTACTTAACTGGATTAAGGATAAATCACCACCAAATCACTATCAAAAAATATAGAACGGCATATGCACTGAAAAATAAACTTAATTCGAAGAGAAAACAAGATTGCCCATTTTTCACAATTTTATTCAGGAAGCAAGACTTAATATGTTATGATTACCCTGGCCTTGTGTAATCACACACTTCATAACTGATGTGACTTCAAGTTTTATGAATTCATACTTTCTTGACTTTGCTTGTAGATCTCCTGTTTTGAAATAGCCTAAATTCAGCTCTGTCTTGTATTATCCATTAAACCTTTAAGGTGTGTTATAAGCTCTAAGATGGTCTCTGGAAAACTGGCAAATGGAAGTTTGTTTGAATCAAGGATGTGGTTTTTGCTCAGACCTCAGCTGACCTACTTCATAAATGTTTACCTGGATCCTTTTCAAAGAATCTTGTCTGAGACTCATCCCATGGTCAAAAATGGAAACCTTTTTATTATGAGATAATTCAAACCGCGTCTACTTTTAGTATGACACTGGTTTTGGCGTGTCTCCCCACAGTCCCCAGACTTATTTTAGGTTTATTTAGGTCATGTTAAAGCAACACAAGCAATGTTTTTTCCCCTCAACTGGTGAAATATTGAAGGTGACGCATGACTGTTACAGATTTCAACAAACCAGAAGTGTTGTGTGTAAATCACCAGTTGTGTCCTGCAGTCAGAAAAATATTGTTTGCATGTTTGACTAAGACTATAATTGATGGTGTATATACACTGGCATTGCTCTTTTGTTAGTGGGATAGTTAAAGGGATTGTTCACCCATAAATGTAAATTCTGTCATCATTTACTCACCCTCCAAACCTGTACGCAATTCTTTATTCTGTAGAACAAGTTATTTTGTTACGAAATGTAACTTTATTATCGCCCAGCTCTTTATGTAAAGTTGGATATATAAGTATGTCCAACTTCATCGACATACAAACAGTTTACTTGCATAGGCAAATATATTAAATAGCAAATCTCAACTGCTTAATTGCTTGTATTGTCGCTAAATATGTGACTATAAGGCATGAAGATATTAAGATATTATAAACATCATAATTGATTTGAAGATACTTTTAAAAAATGTCTTTTTTTGTCCATTCAGGGAAAGTCAATGGGGTCCAAAATTGTTTTAAAAGATTCTTCAAAATATCTTCTTTATATCCGAATAAAGCATTGAATATAGGTTTTGAGAGTGAGTAAATTATGTAAAAATGTTCGGGTGAACTATCCCTTTAAGACTACAATAGTCAACAGGAATAGACCTGTAATGCTAAGAGACACAAGCTACACTTGTAATGCTTCATCTTTTTGATTTACCATTATATTAATATGAAAGGACTACAGATCCGTATTTCTTCTCTCCACACTGCTTTCTTGACTTCTGAACGAGATCTCCCTTTAAACACAAACACATGTGAAAATGTGCCTCATGCAATCCCACAAATCACAGTTCACACACAAACCCTTTCAGAAACTGAACATGACTCTTTTCTTTAGATACAGAGTTTGCAAATGATGCACACAGTAAAAGCATTGAGAGGTTTAGTCATGTTCTTTCACATAAACATGTTTAATTTACAGTACACTTACAAACAGAAGAGTAAAACAGTCTGTGTGAGCAGAGGGTCTCTACGTCATTCACAGATGGTTCTCGTTAGTGGTGAAGGCAGTGGGATCTCATAGGACCCTTTACATTTCACAGTTAAAGAACTTACTTACACATTTAAAGTCTGTGATAGTGTCGAAAACCCTTGGAGTGAGAGATTGTGTCTTATTTATTCATAAAGAGTCGATGAATGGGTCGAATCAGCGGTGCCTGTATGTCTGTTCCAGATATGGATACGCCCTGATATTTCATTAGCGTTTCCATTATTTAATCCAAAACATTCTTCCATTTAAAAAAGAAGTCATAAAGAAAAAAGAAAAGAAAAACAAACTGGCTCGAGCATTTCGACAGATTTAAAGGAACTTTCTGGGTTCAACGTAAGTTGAGCTTCTGTGGTCTGCTTTCCATTACCACAGAAATAATCTTGAGTCTTCGTTCACATTAACAGTTATATATTTACACTGCAAAATAACAAAAAACAACAAACCCTTACTCAGTACGTTTGTCTTGTTTTCAAGTACAAATATCTAGACAAATCAAGAAAAGCAAAAGGACGAGATATGAAAACAAGTTTTTCCTTTGAATAAAGTTTTTTCTACCCCATTTGCAGATTTTTTTACCTTGAACTCACAACATTTTCATACATTTTCCAGAAAGCAAAACTTGGCCTATTTTATATAATTTAACTTCTTAAGTTAATGTATCTTGTATTATGTAAGAATGTTTCGATATTTTACTGGAAAAGAAAAAAAATACTGAGTAAGGGGCCGTTAACACGACACTGTTAACATTGTTTTCAACTAAAACCAGGAAACCTTTCATGCGTTTTGTCTGTTCATTTACACGACGACTGTGTTTTGGGGACCTGAAAATACAAACATTTGAAAATGGGTTTCAGAGTGCAAGTTTTTGAAAACGATACTGTTATCGTCTCTGTGAAAACTACAAACACGTGAATTTGTGAAAACGGTGGCATCAAGCGTATACGTATTACGTGTTCAGTCTGTAGGCTCGTATTTACAAAGTGACATCGCCATCTACTGGCCTGGCAGCAGAATACAGCGTTTTTAGTCGTTTTCACGGATATGTGTGAACGGGATTGATCTGACAACGTTGTCATTTGTACACTAAATTTTCAAAAACTGAAAAAAAAAAACCGAGTACATCATTGTTGTGTAAACGTACCCTCAGAAAATCATTTTGTACAGTGTACAATGAAAGTCATGCACCGGAATAAATGTTAAAAAGTGTTTCAAAAGCCACAAAATTACATTATTTTTTACTCATTTGGCAGATACACTTTTACATGTTAACTTGAGTATCTCTAGTGTGATAATGATACATAAAGCATGTAAACTCAACAACATGAGCATGAAACCAGCTAGGTTAATATAAAGGTATGAGATGTAACTATGCACAAACTCAATGTAAACAGTACTCAATGTAAAACTCAATGTAAAAACTCCACCCACGTTACAGTATGTCAGTAATGCACTATAAGTTCCTCTGCCTAGAATATAGTCTCTTCATGAAACGGATGGATTACACAACTTTACAGCTCAAATAACTCATCTTTTTACAGAATAAATCAAAATGCCCCTATTATACTTTTTCGTAGTGTGTAATATAGCTGTATAATATAGTATAATATAATATAATCGTCAGCACTTCCAGTCTCACTTCCTGTTACATACATACGTAACAATGGAGCAAATTTGCATAATGCCAGTCTATGGTCCTCATTGGCTGCCAGTGAACAACATCCACATTGCCCCGCCTTCAAACACTATAGTTTATGTGAGACTGGAAGAGTTTGGTTAGTGTTGTTCGTGTGGAGAAGACGCTGTTTTCTGCTGCCAAAGCAAATCCACTTTGATACACTTCTAAAGGATGAGATCGATACGGTAAAACCGACGCCACTGTTACTGTTCGTATCATTTTGCATAAAGTGCTGAGGAAGAACTGAAATTCAAATGAGTGCTTGGTATCTAAAGCGTGCTGTTGGCAGTCGACCAATCACAGCAGACTGGGCCTTCTGACCAATCAGAGCAGAGCAGGCTCTCGGAGAGGAGGGGTTTAAAGAGACCGAATCCTTTATAGAACCGTTTCAGACATGTGAGAAAAGAGCAAATGCTGCAATTTATATTATGAGAAAATTAAAGTGTTTTGTTGGATGCATGTACACCTATTGTTGGAGAACTCCAGAACAACATTAGTGACCTTTAAAATAGCATAATAGGGGACTTTAATAAAAATACACCAACTGCAGAACACAGAAGATGTGCATATGAATTTGTAATGAACCCAGACAATTCCTGAGATTATTTTTTGTAGCTAAAAGTGTTTTGTGCAAATGTCCTTAAAATTATTAGTTCATTAACAGAGTCCAATTTGCAGCACATTTAAAAGTGTAGGTAATAATTGTAGTTTTTTTTTCTTGCACTTCAGTCTGCAATGGTTAAAAAAAAGAACAGAATGGTTTTTCATGAACAGATTTCCCTCAAGACCACTTGGCTTTTATACACCTTTTTAGTTCCTGTTTGCAGTTTTCAGATGACATTAATTTATTTTGGATTTGCTAAATATTAAACTTGTATCACAGATAAAACATCAACATATGAAAAAAAAGGAATATACATATACAATATGTACAGTTCACCAGAGGTTGCATGTATTAGAAAAAAGGATGAGAAAAAAAAATCAACATTGTGTTATTATAAATAATGTTACAAGAAAATGTAAAGCTAGACAGGCTTGTCCTCAAAGAATATCTGCGCGTACACCGTTCCTGTCTTTGACGCTTTGGCTTCAGGCAGTGGCTTTATCAGTTCAAGCTCGGCGTATGTCAGACTCTCCTCTGCAATTTTGGGCTGTTGGGACGGGAGAACAGTCGAGGAGTTACAGCTCGCATATAAAAGATTAAACACAACATTTGGCAGTTTTGCAATACAAATAACAAACATCTGTGTATTTCAAAAGTAACTTACCAAAACCACTTTTCTGGGTTGAGGTTTTAAAAGCTTTGGCTTTCGCATTTTGTCTGCAATCGGGGCTGAGATGTAATATTGTAGTTATTAAACTGAGATTTACAGTGAGATATAGAGATCAGTAATTTTACTCTACCTTTAGCCGGGATCTCTGGTGGCATATCTGGCTGCTCAACACTTTTATTTTTCCTGTACTTTCTCACCTTCTTGGGAAGAGCTGGAGACAGACTGACCACACTAGTGACCGTCTCCCCTGAACTGGACACACATGGACACACGTTCAGTTTCTGAGGAACGCTGTCCTTCTCCATTTTTATATCATAGAAAAATGTAAACTATATTATCATCCAGCGATTATAGTAAGTTGGATATATCCTACACTGCAATTATGTTTTACTTTTCCAGTACAAATATCTAAACATTCTTAAAACAAGATACAAAGCAAAATTACTTCAGGTATTGAGTTTATACTTGAAAAAAAAAAAAATGTCTGCCAATGGGATAAGAAAAATAAACGTCATTTTAAAAGGAATTTAGGTTTTTTTTTTTTTACCCCATTGGCAGATGTTTGTTATTGTTATTTGTTTATGGACTTTTATTTTGAAGTGTTTTGTTCCCATTTTTCCTGTATTTTGTCTTTTACCTGCATACAGACGTAAAGCAATATATACTAAACAGCAAATCTCAGCTGTGATTGTTTATATTGTAAACTGTCTTATCATACAGCTCTCTATATAACGTTGAATATATAAGCATGTCTAACTTTTTCCACATACAGCAACTCTCATAGGGTAATGTACTATATATATATATATATATATATATATATATATATATATATATATATATATACTGTATATAATTGCGTGATTGGTTATATCGTCACAAAATGTAAACCATATTATTGGCCAGCTCTATTCTGCTATATGCAACTTTAAGGCATGGAGAAATTGACATCATGATTTTCTGTAAAGCTGCTTGTGTTGAGAAAAGCACTACACAAATACATTTGACTTCATATTTTCTCACCTGTTTTGTGGGCTCTTGACCAAATGATAGTTTTCTAACAAAAAGGAGTATATGAAAAAATGTCAATGAGCAGATTGTATGATGAGGACCATCATTAGCATGCACATTAATTGTTTATCAGACTGTTTTATTTCAACAACAGCAAGAATCCTACCTTTTAATCGTCTCTTCCTCTGCAGATACTGACAGCTCACAGCTATAGTGAACATACACATGCACAAGAGCCCAACACAACACACCAGCACAGCACACAGATACACATCTGAAACACAAGGGAAACAGCAAGTCATACAGTCGAAATACATTGCATACTGTATGTCCACTGCGCAGAAAGACACAGCAGTGCCTTGTATTATCCATATCCTGGCAATAAAGAACAAAAAGAGAGAAAAAAAGATGAACTAAATTTTACCTAAGGTAAACATTCTGTAATTTACCTTACGTCTTTCACCAGTGTTTTCTTTTTAGTCTTTTTCCTGACCAATCTTCTCTAAACAGGTTTAGGGCAGATTTACTAACAGCTTGCTCCAGCGCAAACCCTCTTTTGGCGTTTAAAAAATGACTCTCAGAATTTATTAAAGACATGCAGTGAAAAAACTTTTGCTATAGTTTATTGACGGGAAAAATGGTCGGCGCTCCCGGCGCATGGTCTAAAAGGGTTGTCCCTGTTCTCTTAATGAGTAACGGGTGTGTTTTGGGCGTAATGTGCAATAAACCAGAGCGCCGTCTCCCTTTAAAAGCCAGTTGTGCTCGTGCCATGGTGGATTCGCTATTTACATGACGGTATTTTACAAGTGGTAAACTGAACGCTTCTCTATTCCCTCTGCTATCAGGCTTTTAAATAATGTTGATAGTGGCAACTAGATATATGCCAGGCATCGTGAACCTTTGTATTTATTATTTATTATTTATTTACTTGGTATTATTATCTATTTATTTATTTATTTATTTATTTATTTATTTATTTATTATCTACTTGAACTTTGCTACCTTCTTAGTATATGTATTGTGGCCTGTGTATTTGCTGCTTTATTCTGGTGCCTTAATGCGATTTGATGTCATTGACAGAGCTTCTGAATGCTGGGTTAAGTGTTGTTTTTTGTCTTGTTGATACGACTGGTAGGCTAAAACTGAATTGCCCTACGGGGATAAATAAATAAATACATTTCTTTGAACTCGAACTTGAACTAACGGATCTGCTCGTGCGTGAGGTTAAAGCTGTGTGTGCGTGTGTGTGTGTGTACAAGCAGACCATCTACGGGACAAGCCGAATTCCACCAAATCTTTATACACAATATTAATCTTTTACATTGTAATCCTTTTGTTTTTAATATTTGGCATGTTTGTGTGCTGGTGTGCGTCCCTGTGTGTGTAATAAGCAGAGTGTACACGCGTTGTGCGCCCACCTATAGGCACATATTACTAATGCACAAACAAAAAAAAAACTACGCCATTGACTTCAGACCAGGTTTCAGTTGGACAATGGCTCAGTCTATTTCAGTTTTACAAGGGTAGATGAAGTAGTAAGGTGATACAATCTAAAATAACTAAATGCCGTAAAATGCTGTCATTATTTACTCAGCCTTTATGTAATGTCAAACATTTCCTTTCTTCTGACAAACACAAAGGGAGATATTTTGAGGAATGTTGTTCTTCAAATATGAATGTTGTCCAACACTCTTCAAAATATCTTCTTTTGTGTTTGTCAGAAGAAATAAAGTCAAACAGGCTTGGAACGACATGAGTGTGAGAAAATAATTACAGAATATTCATTTTTGGGTGAACTATTCCTTTAATGACAGATCATTATTCTAAAGTGGTAGCAATAATTTTGTGAATTTCTTTTTTTCGTTAAGTTTTTTTTCTTGTTCTTCACAGCTGTCACATCAGAAGATTTGGAACATAGTACATGCATGTTGTCATTTTATTTGGTCATATGTGTGATTTTGGAGCTTAAAGGCTCTAGTACCCATTCACTTTCATATCTAAAAGAGTCATATGGGAAAAAAAATATTTTTGCGTGAACAATCCCATTAAGAAAAGCTGTCAGTCCTTCCATTTCTATAAGATTATTTGCTGCATCTGAAAAAACGTGTTTAGTGAGGTATTTTATTTTATTTTTTGGTCCAAGAGAAAATGTCTGAACACAGTTTTGTGGCTTACCTTCAAACAGACTCCGCAGTTCCTCCTTTGGTCTTCCGGCTGGGAGAACATGGACTGCGAGAGGAAGAAGAGAGAAATGCACACTCATCACTGTGGCTCCAGACCTTCATAATTGCATGAAACATGCAGTTAAATCAAGTAAATTGCAGGGGAAGATGTGTGTGGGATGACAGCAGCGAGGCTTTCCCTCTCTCTGGATATGGCCCTGGCTCATGTGGCTATCACCCACTGTGATGCCCTGAAATACTCATAACCACGGCAGCTGACGACAGAAAGACTACAGCCACCTCGGCTACTCAGGATGTTTAGCCACAGATCTGGGTGTGCAACAGACCACTAAAGAGCTCATTTGACTCAGTTGAATCAAGTGAGTTGAACTGATCCTGTGTGTTCTAGGAAAGCACAAAATATACATTGCTTAACTTAAACTTTTGCTGGCACACTGTAAAAAAAATCAACTTAAATTACATTAAAATGACTTACTAATTAGTTGTATACTTGTATAACTTATAAAAAAAACTTATTGTGACGAGTAAAAGCAATGTAAAAATATATGTTGTCATAACATTGATCTTTTACAGTGCACTCTAAAAAAATATTATAGAACAAATCTTCTATTTAAACTGTATCATTACATCATAAGCTAAACTCAGGCTCATTGGAAATTTTTTTTTGCTAAATTATATTAAATTGCTTTTTGCATGTTCCACGATACTTTAAAAGAGTTATAACGAATGAGTGGCGCTACAAGCATGTTCAGTTTAATTCAAAACAGAAAAAAACATGCATCTGCCAGTTTTATTACATTGGTAGTGGTACACTGAAAAAAAATGGTGTAAGATTTTTTTTTAAACAATTTTCACTCTGAAATATCTAGTACATTTTGCAATTAATTATAAAGAAACTGCAAAAAACATTGAATTTTGAAGTAGAAAGACTGCAATAGTATTGTTAAACATGCAACACACAACATACAACAATGTTTTATCTACAACTGAATAATGTTTTATGGTGTATCGCGGCAGTTCAGAACTAAAATGTCCAGTAAATATCGCTGTATCGAGTTTGAAAATAACACTGAACCTAACCAAGAGTGTTCATCACGAGAGTAGTGCTGTACCAGCTGAGCAACCGAGCAGTTTTTACGTGAGAAAAAGCTAAATGTGTTAGTTTACAAACCATGCACTATGGGAAAAGTGTTTTGAGGTCATGACATAGTATTGTGTAAGGAACTGCATGAAAGTATGTCTTTATAATAGAATCTTCTATGTAACGTTTGTCACAGAATTAGAATAGAAAATGCACATCATTTCCAGCTGGCTTTATGCGTTCTTATTAACTACGCTGCAAACGTCGTCTGCTTTTTCTGCTTGCGCACGGACTATTTATTTCTCTATTCATGGCTCTTGCAGAAATGTGCTTATTTTTGGAGCCCTTGCTCATGCCTGACTGAACTGGGGAGGGACAAAAGCTCTATTGAGTCATGGCTTATATCTGGACAAAATAAGAGCCAGACACAAAATCTTCATTGGTTTGCTAAAGGCTAATGTCGCTGTACAGGATGTCATCTGTTGAAGACCTCACAGACGCATGAATAGAGATGCATGTTTCAATAGAGCAGCTGCATCAAATGACATTAATGATTTCATTGCACGACCACAACACATTCAACAATGAAAAGAAGTAGTGAATATCTGAAAGTATAAAAAAGTAGGGAATTTAACATCTTCCTTTGTATGAAGATGTTCCTTCTGCAATATGAATGATCACATTTTGTGACATTTACTCATGACAACTAAGCCTTAATGGTGGGTGTGCCTCTTATTCAGCATGGCATTGCCATTTTAGCATTGGAAATAAAGATGTGCACAGAACAATGTTATAAAAACACAACCCATATACTTCAAATCTAGGCTTTTAGGCATTATTGATTTGCAACACGGGCTGACAAGATTAATACGCATCTCGCTATTGTTGTCGAGCCCAGCAGTATTCCCTGCTTTCTCTGTGCTGGTGTGTATTTAAATCTGCACCACATCCTCCCTCACATGGCAGAAACACTCAGTGGCTCTCCTTACACACACTCTCAGTGGAAAATGTGATTGTGTTAGGAACAGAGAGTTTTGAGCTTAGTGGTATGGCCTGGTTTTGGGACTACCTCACTTATATGGTTGGATGACCTAAATCAAAAACACAAATGATCTTTTAAATTGAGTTTAGTTCAAGCTATATATCAACTGAAGTATATAATTATACTAAGTAATTAATAACAGTAAGGTCTTATCTTGTGTATCTGTATGGAAGAGTATTATATTATGGTATATTATAGTATTATACAATGATCTACAATGTGTTTGTAATTTTTAATCACTGATATGACTTTCCATTTTATAGCTGACGTCATAAATCCCTCTTTAAAGCTCTCCACTCAACTGCTTGAATCTGTTCTCTTCTGTAATCCCCACTTTTCACAATCCGATCAGTTCCCGATGGATAAAATATCCCGTTTCTCTCGCCAGATTACGGCAATAAAATTGAAAACTTTTAGTTTCGACTTGAAAGTGTATTTTGACTTGCACTTAAAGAAAAAAAAAAAAACCTTTGTCAGACTCAAAATACAAATACATTTGAATATTTGAAAAAAATAATATTTAGAAGTCTTTTTTTACACTTCTAAAATTGAATAGCCCATGAAATGGCTTGACGAGCTCCATTGCTGCACTTGCACTGTCGATACCCGACCCTAAACCTGACCGACAGCATTAACAAAAGCAAACATGAGATACGAAGACATTTGCTGAAGCTTGTGAGGTAGTACTTTTCCAAAGTTCAGGAACTTTCAGGGGTGGGACTTGGACACTGAACATGCTGATTGGTCGAGTTCATGCCGCATTCTGATTGGTTGACTCCACGCAGCATTTTATTTCAACCACCATTTTTTTAAATCTGTTGCGGTGCGTGCAGTAACAGTTGTTTGCTATTCGAATCAACGATTGAGTTTAAATCATAGGACAGATGGACCGATAAAGGTTCAGGCTTTATTAAGCTTAAATTCAGAGGATGAAATCCAGCGGGAACTGTAAAGTCGTGTGCAGTCCTACGTCACCGGACTTGCTCAATCTTCCCGTTAGACCGCGGTGGAAACGCAGACAGCAACAGGTCTGGAGGAAAAAAAGTTCCTGGGACAAATTGTTCCGGGTAATTTCGGTGGAAACACGGCTTATGTGAGAAAAGCTATGGAGTTGCTGATGTGATGCTAGCATCAAAATGAGTTAGTTTACAAGTCATGTACTATGGTAAAAGTGATCCACACGAAAATAAGTATCAATCGATAATTCGCCCTTGTAGTCATAATTTGTGTAAAGATTGCCGTTTCACTGCTACTAGTGTTCAAATCAGCAGGAATTTGCAGTGAATTGTTCGCATAGGGACGTTTTTCTGCAGGAATGTAGGTAGAGGAATGGTTTTCCAATGAGCCTTTGTTGGATTTGCTACTTGCAGCAGGGGATTTGACCAAAAAAACAAAAAAAAAATACATCTCTTTGTTCAGAGTAGAGTCAACTGTATATTTTGTTAGTTTTACCTGAAGGGAAAGACTGCAGATGTTTGGCAGTACACTCACATGTAGATAACACGCATGCACTAAAAGCCACAAACATCATGTTGACTCCTGATGTGTGTAAGTAGGCCATGCGACGGCCACCCACAGTGAGCACCAGTGCCCCTTTTTGGGAAACTGGGATCTGTTCCTGACCTGGTTTTTCTCTTCGCCTTTAATGACTCTTGCTGCTTTGTTGTGAACCCCTTTCTACATTAAAAATATGTCTGGACGTATTTAGTCTTGGATCAGAGAGCGACAGTCTCTCCATCCTCTGTGTCTGTAAGTTAGTGAAGGGAAACTGCACTCTTCAGCCAGTGTCAATAGCGTTTGGCTGTCACTACGCCAGTGTTCACTTTGTTTCTGTCAACCCCCGACGGCTAAAAGACAGATATATAGCGCATAAATATTAGATCACATTTCCACATGTTTTTAATGGAAAATCTAACACATACAACCCCCAAAACAGTCTCTCGACATGTCGCTTATGCGGTGAGTATTTTGTCAGATGTTTCAAACCTCGAGACAATTTAAGAGTCTAGATGAGAGAAACTCTCAGTGAAAAGTCACAACAGCAAATGGAATAGTGCTAGTGATGGGTGCTTTTGTGAAGCTTCAAAGCCTTTATGAAAAACAGATTCGGTGAATTAAACAGCAAAAGTCATGTGATTTCAGGAGGCGTCGTTACGTCATAACGGTTTCGAAACGTTTAGACATATCAACAGTTCATCCCACTTAAGGGATGATGATCTCTGCGCCATCTCTGTGTCTACATTTGCAGATTTTTTTAGTGACAGAGAGTAGTTATTAAACAAGCTCTCCATAAATCAAACAACACAACAATAAAAGAACTCTTATTATACAGACTCCTCATATTTAGTGGTATTTGATGATTTGTTAATTGCTTCTATAGGTTCAACATTTGCATTTAGTTCCTAAAAGGTGTTTTTTATGCATAATTTGGGCTTTTGTTGCATTTACACCGTACTGACCACCAGCCTGTGGCGTTTTGAGGAGTTTGAAACAGTGAAGCATTTTGCGAAGCAATTGAAGCTTATTTTCTCCCATCACTAAAGCTTTCTGTGCGTTAGACAAACCTCTGAGCTGCGTGGAGGCCGAGCCGTTGGTCAAAGCTTTCCATCGCTCCCGCTGCTTCTTAAACTCCTGCACCCTGCAGCTGTAAAGACCCCTGTCCTGTTCGCTGATGTTCACGATGAGGAGGTTGTATATCTTGCCGTGCTTCACCACTGTGAGTTTCATTTTGGGCTTGTGGAAGCTCTTGGTGTAGTTTCCGTAAAACTTGGCCCTCTGCATGTTGACCCGGGCCACCAGCAGCTCCTCTCGTCCCGACTCCGGCTGAAACATCCAGCGCACCACAGGCAGACTCGCGGACCGGCGGCGCGGGCTCACCTGACAGGACAGGGTGACGTTCCCCCCCTCAGACACCAGCGTGAACGGAGAGGGAGTCACTGTGACGTTGATAGCCCAGCACACATCTGGAAATGATATGACATTGATGAGAGAGATGCAACATTTCATGGAGGCGCAATGTTCAAGAAAAACGACTGCTAACTGGATGAAAAATTATTAAACACGAGTTTTTTTTTTTATTCAGCGTCTCCGTCGTGTAAGCCAGCAATTTGTTTGAGGCTTTAAAGAGCATTGTAAAGAAATGCATGCTGGGAAATTAAAACTGAGAGTCTTTCCAGACCCTGTTGCTTCTGCTTAACGAGACTTTTTGACAGGCCATCTGGAGAACATTACTTGGGTGGATCTCAGACAGTCATCGCCACAAATTCATATATATATACAGTATATATATTTATGTCTACACTAGTTTTCGAAAGTTTGGGGTCGGTAAGATTTGTTAATGTTTTTGAAATAAGGATTTTTTTGCCCACGACTGCATTTATGTGATCAAAAATACAGAGAAACTTCTGAAATATTTTTACAATTTAAAATAACTGTTTTCTATGTGAATATATTGTAAAATGCAGTTTATTCCTGCATCTAAAGCTGACTTTTTAGCATCATTACTCCAGTCTTAAGTGTCACATGGTCCTTCAGAAATCATGCTGATTTGCTACTCAACAAACATTTCTAAACATTATTTGATATAAAAAAGTTGTGCTTCTTTATATTTTTGTGGAAGGTGTGACACCCACCATTGTGGGTGTTTGAGGTCAGTTCCCCAAGCATAATTTTGTGAAATATATGTACAAACTGGACATAGTTGCTGTATATAAAACCACAATATACAGGTATAGGTTCTATAATGTATATTTATTAATTCAAAAGTTTAGTTATGTGAATTTGAATATGGACTTGTAAATCCTAAATATAAAGTTATAAATAGATCTAAACATACTTCTACAAAATCTGTCACAATCACAATTTTCCATAGGCAGTGTAAGCATTGTTTTAAGGAAGAAAACAACCTGGTGTGTCAGTTCTTTCTGAGGATGTTGTGTTATTTATAAATTCAAAGTGACACACACACACACACACACACACACACACACACACACACACACACACACACACACACACACACACACACACACACACACACACACACACACACACACACACACACACACACACACACACACACACACACACACACACACACACACAGATATGATTTAAGTTTCAAAAGGTGAGGATGTTCCTTATATACTTGTGAAGGAGGAGTCAGAAACCACAGCATACTCATAGCCAAAGAGAAAAAGTGAATTACCAGGAAAAAAACAAACAAATGAATAGTTGACACTTCACACTGCCCTGGCATTTATATTCTATATTTATATTGTGCATATGTCAGCTTGGCTGATTGGGACAATACACAGACAACATCTAGTCTGTCTGTATGGTGACCTTCAGCTTTATATTCAAACTCTCAGAACCACAAAAAACACATGCACATTAAAAAGAAACATGCATTAGATGTGAAGACAGTTTTCAGTCACTTGCAGCACCTAGGCTGATTTTCTGAGCTATACTGAACAATCACAGGTGATCACATGTTCAAATAAAATCACTTACTTCCCAAGAGGAGCTTAGTCAGGAGAGCTGTCACCACTGCAGAGATCTTCATTCTCCAGTCCGATGGGCTCCATGCAACTCAGTTCAACCTCTTCACTAAAGTGCCTATGAATTCCTCTACTCTTTTTCTCTCTCTTCTGTGTAACCCGAGACAGGACACGCTCTGTTTTTACTTAGTGTACACCCTCTATCCTCCCCCTTTGTACAGGACTTACACTCGATGAAGGCGATGTCATTTCCTCTTCAGAAGATGGAAATCTAGTTTTATTTGGAGAAAGTTACAAACAAGGTTTACTGCCAGTGAAACATCTCGTACACAGGTTCTTTGTTGGCTTCATGAAGAGACTTAAACATCCATTCAAGGGAAGTGATTGCACAAATGGTTCTTAATAGTAGTATCTATGCATGTTGTAAGTTGTGGCTGGAGTGTAAAACTAATCCATACATTTCATATTTCAATTATATCATTTGTCATGAAAATGACCCAATGGAAGGAGCTTTTCTCTGCAACCAAGAAGGATATTGTTGAAATGGCTAAATCTGCTCAGTCGGTTTTGGATATTGCTCATGTGCTGGATGTAAATGCTCAAGCCCTATATGCTCAATGTGAAGTGTGTGGCTGGTCAACGAAGACTAGTGAGCATTTTAACAGGAGGATCTCCTGAAACACCGCAAAAACAACTTCTTAAGACCTGGATGAGACGTTCGATTTCATCTCGAACTGTAAGAGGCTGGATTGAGAGGTTGTGTACTAGTAAAAAAAAAACATTTATTAGTTTTATCTACTGCAAAAAAACACCTTTGCATTTGCCAAAGAACATAAAGTTTGGAGCTGTGTTCTGCGGTCCGAAGACTCAAAACGTAACAACCTTGCACTGAATGATGTCAGGTATGTTCGTAGGAGACGTTTTAATACCATATCATATAATGGTATTGGGGACGCATGTCTGCAGAAGGTGTTGGAAGGATCTACAAAGTTGCTAGAACTTTGAATAGACCAATATTTGGGAATCCTGCTGAAGGATCTGTTTGGAAATCAAATGTGTATTTTCCAGCATGATGATGATCCCAAACACAATGTTCATGCTCAGCATTGTGAAGCCTTCAAGTGTCCGCCTCAGTCGACTGACCTTGCAGACTTTGAAAACCTTTGGGAATCCAGCTCTTCCAATGAAGCTCAGCTTTGGAAAGAACTTGAGGAGGATCGGAAAGAAGTTAAGCACGACACATGCACAAAGATTTACAAGTCGATTCCCAGGAGAATAGCTGATGTAATCAAAAACGAGAGAGAACTTGGCATTAATAAATCATTCCACTGTCAATGTATGCTTGTATGTTACGATAATACACACAATACAATAAAAGCCACATTTAATTATATGGTGGAGTTTGCCTTTCTTGCCAAATAATTTTGTCATTTTAATACCTTAACCAAGTTTAGTGTATTCTTCTTCCCAATATAACATAGGCTACTCATATTTTGATTGTAATTCAAAGCGGATATTGTGCAAATATTACTTTTGGCCACTAGTATAGTGTGTGTAGATATAGTTGCCTCATCAAGATGTTTCAAAGTGAAATAGTTATATATAGTTAAATATGCCCTGTTTTTCAGCTAATAGTGCAGTTGTGCAACAACAGTGCCCTCCTCTGGGTAAAGTGAGACATTGTATGATACAGTTAAAAAAAGCATCCACATTGAAAACCTGAGATTTAAAATGGAAATTAACAGAAGTTTTAGGATTTATATATTATATAAAGAAATGTGATGTAAAATGAAATGAGATTCTGCACTATTCTGCTTTTGTACATACAAAATCATGAGTTGCAAGACAGTGGATATTCATATTTTAATTAAATTGAGTGTAACGATTAGAATACTGACACTTAAATACTGAAATATTATGACAACATATTATGACTATTGAAAGCATTTAACTGTCCTCTTTTGTTCAAAAGGCTTGTAAATCACCCAAAGCATTTTTACTTTAAATCATGTGTTTTGCACACGTTTCTGTAATAGTTTAGGGGTCAGAGGTTCAGTTATGCCTTAACATCATCAATAAAACGTAAGTCAATGCAATGTCCTCACTAATATAGAAAAACAAACGTGTGTATACAGTATGTGTGTGTGCGTGTTTGTTTGTGTGTGTGTGTGTGTGTGTGTTTAGGGTCCATAACAGCCTCAGGCATCTGTCACAACATGCATTTTAATAAAGATAAATGACTCTAATTCAGACTCGTTCGACTGGTCTGGAAGGAGCTGTTCATTTTTTAATGTCTAAATTACAAATACTGTCAGTTATGTTGGATTACACATAAATGTGATTTGATTGTCACACAACAGAGGCAAAAAGACATAAAACAGTAAAAACCAATAGGTGTTCTACCTTAAATGAAATGACAAACGTGCTGAAATCTTTTGTGCTTTTGAAACATACGCTATATTAGTAGATCATTCATATACTGTAAATACAAAAATGTTACTCATGTAAACGCAGTTATGGCTCTCAAAGTGTAAAAAGCACAAAAGGATTAATGAAGGCTCGGCAATGACACTGATCTGCTGAATTTGATTTAATAAATAAATCAGTATAAAATCAGTCATAATTTGACATATTAGATTGTGTTCTCTGAGCTTAATATCATAATATTAATTCATCCTCGGAAGAGATTTCATTCCCTCCTGCTTTCCGTATCGACGACCCTAAAGAAAGAGGTCATCATTTTATGAGATTCACTTTCAAACTTTCATCATAGTGTAATATGCATATAACAATATTCTTACCGTGAAGATGCTCTTCTTTGTGATGCCTCTTTAAAAATGTTAAAGTGTTAATGATAAATATTTTGTCCTTTTGATTAAAGCTTTAATATTTGAATCAGATTGATAGGAAAGCCCTTACCTGATGGTTCATTGTCAAGCGTCTGCTTTCTGATTATGTAGATTTTCAATAGCAGAAAACAGATGGAGAAGAAAAGGCCAATCCCTGCTCCTATGACAGCATATTTTATTTCTGAGGCTCAGGAGAAGAAATCATAATCTAATTAAAACCGTTTTCAGCGCTAAATGTGTTTTGCATGGTTTGGATTATATTTCTTTAGTCCCCAACCTGGTTCATCACTGGAAGAGTCTTGTCCATTTACACATGTCACCAACAGGCAATCTGTAGGAGAGCAGTCGAGTTGATAATCCTTAGTTAAACTGTATCAGATGATTATGTTGTATTATTAATGTCATGTTTATGATCTCTTTTGGTTTAGTTTTAGTGTTCCTTGTCGTATGAGCTAGTTTCCTTGTGTTCACCATGTGTTTCGTTTAGCGTCATCGTTTAGTGTGTGTATTTATAGCCTCTGTTCAGTTCTGTTCGTGGTCTGGTGTCTCTTCAGTGTTAAAGGTTAGGTAATGTGTTGGTCATTTCTGTGTAGTTCTTAGTGATGGAAGAAACAAAGCTTTTCGAAACCCTGAACCAATTGTTCTGCAAAACGATTCACAGTTTCGAAGCCCTCGAATCACTGGCCAGTGTAAATGCAATGAAAACTCAGCCAAAACATGCATAAAAAGTTCAGTCTATTACATCGAATCAACAAATCATCAAATACTGTTAAATATGAAGTGTCTGTATAACAGGCCTATGCGTTCTTTTATTAATTTTGTAGGGCTTGTTTTTGCGTTTTATGGAGGGCGGTTTATTGTCAGGCCAATAAGAGACAATTAATATTTTCTTTTGTATCATACAAATGTGTCATTACAAATGTACAAGTTTATGAAACTGATCCGAGATCAGGTAAAAACTGCACAGACACTGTTTCATGGGTTCTCTGAGATCATCGGCCCCTAGTGGCGAACCATTGAAATGTGGAAAGTCTTCGAAACAGTTGTGACGTAACGATTCCTCGCTTACTGAAATCCCGCGGCATCGGCAGTTTAATACGCTCTCCGAACTATTGGTTCGAAATAAAAGATACGCACAGATTTTGAAGCTTCATGAAGCAGTGTCTTTAATTTTTCTTTAAGTAAAATTACTGTAACAAATGTGTCTTTTGCCACATAAGCCTGTTTTCAGCTGCTTTATGTAAATCAGTGTCTCTTTATCAGATGTTTGATCAGCTTCCTGGAAACACAATTAAGACCTGTCACCTGATCCAGAGGAAGTGAGATTAAATCTGTGATTGTGACATCACTTCCTACTTGACACATTAGCTTACTACACTGAGACATGTGCAAACCTTTCTCAAAAATGCAAAAGACAAACAAATGCAAAAAATAAAATACTAAACAGTCAACACATATTACAATATATCACATCTTTATAGAGTTTTATCAGATTTGTTTTTTTATAATGATGCTTAAGCTGCATGCAGTCACACACTTGATGTTACTAGTGTATGTGTTAGTTTATCTAAGTCAATAATTCATTTAATATTCTTGTTCAAAATGTGCTTCTGCGTCCAACACACGCTTGGTTTGGCAGAGCTTCTCCAGCATCTTATCAATAAAGCATAAAAGCCATTATTCAAATGTTTTAATATGATTTGATGTCACAGTTTTGAACACCAATAAAAACAAGAATTTTAGCAACACAACTTCCATAAACTGAATGATAATTCCTTACCGATGGTGAAGAAAAAGCAGATGGCTGAGCGGTATCTCGCACGTTCAGGCATTCTTAAGTCTTTTCATGTCTGGCTCTAAGATTGGCGGTTTGCATTGGTTTACTGCTGCGCTGCTGCTGAAATTTAACCACTTCCTGTACGTTCACCAAATAGCTTCTAGATAAGATGATGCTGATGATATGCATGCAGCTCTTCAATGTTCTTTCCATTAGGGGATAATTGTTTTTAAAAAGCTGAATCAAGATACAAGATATGTCCATTCTGAAAATGCTCGATCTAATTTCGAATCTCCATTAAGCATCACACTTTGTGTTAGTTAAAGAATCAGATCAGGCTAAAACCCTCCATTCAATGTTTTGAGATGTACATGCTCTGCATGCGAGATCTATTGCACCAGTTTGTTTTGCAACTAGAGGTTTGACCACGACACACACACGATTAGGGTCAGTACCAATGCGTTTTTGTTTTCTGACAGAAAAGGCATTTATAATGTTACAAAAGATTTATATTTCAAATAAATGCCGTTCCTTTGGGCTTTCTGTATCCACAAATACATTTAGCTGCACTGCTACGTTCAAGTGTGATAATAGTCAATGTTTTTCTAGCAGCAAATCAGAATGATTTCTGAAGGATCATGTGACACTGAAGACTGAAAATATCTCATACAGGTTTTAATTGTTTCTAGATGGATATCCGTGACTACATGCTCAGTGGACAGGCTTGCACCAACAGGTTCTTGTTACACAGTCAAAGGTCACGAGCAACACGCATTTTGCTGGCCAGAATGCAGACTCACTCCTCAGGGGTCCTGACTCGGGCAGCAGTGCATGTCTGCTACACAAGCACTAACACGTTGGCATAGCAAACATGGCGGATTAATGGAGCATTCAGAAACCGCAAGACATGCCACCTCGTTTGATCTGGTTTTGATAAACTGCCAGCAGAGACTGGTCTGACCATAGCAACTTATAACCATGGCCGTCCGTTCTCCCAGCTGCTCAAACTGGTGTCGGGTTCTCCCAGCTTTGTGTGCGCTTCATTTGGGAAGATTTATACACCCAAACATTACTTTAACTGTAAAATCGGCATCACGGATGACATTATTATCACTATATTAGGTTTTTACAATCAGAGTGACTAATTTGTGGTCTGAATAGTTGGGCTAAAACAAGCAATGCTATATCTGTCAAAGTCAGCAACACTATTTTTAATGCATTAATTATGCCCGATAATGCACCTTATAATGCATTGTGTGATCTCATCCATAATAATACTGATCTGTTCGTTGAACACACATTTAGAAAGAATAATGCATTAAAACAGACAACCAATCTCAGATGCAATCTGCAAATATTATAATGAGTTTTATCTTTGGTTACAATTATGTTTGAAAAGATGCATTGGGATGCAATATAAGATACATTATGCTAATGCATTACACAAAGTTAACAACAAATAATAAAAACTGTAAGAAATGAATTGCTCATTGTTAGTTAGTTTTAGTGAATGCATTAATAATGGGGCCTGTTTGTAAAGTGTTACAGCTTTAATCTTTGCATCATCTAATGGGGCTTAGCACTGGTATTAGCAATGTATTTAGTGCTGAGTTATTGCATACCTGCTATTCATATCAACTCTGACCACTGAGAGCTTCACAGGCTGAGGTTGTTACATATAACATATATATTTATATAGTCAGCTCTGTTCATACAAAGTGCCTTGCTATGTTTAAACATTAGCAACATTTATTGTCAGTTGTTCCCTGGTCACTGCCTCAAAGTTATCTGTGCACAAAGAGCTCAACATAGTGCAAACTCTCTGCTTGATGCTTTGCCATGTTTCAATTCTAACAGGCTTATTCATTTAAGAGGATGACAAAGACAGGTTTTAAACATCTTAAAATGGGAATTTTTAATTGAGATTGAGATTGAATTGTGATTGTTTCCTCTATTTAGATGTTTATTTATGAGTGAAAATAACAAAATCACTTAAGTAGGGTCTATTCACACTCCTCACATTTTGTCTATAAGGTCTTATAGAATTTGGTCCCAATTGGCTTATTGGTCGTAAACCTTAGAAGTTCATATTTTTATATTTTCTCATTTATTTTGACCTCCTAGGGATTATGATCAACATTTTCTGAAGCTTAAACATCTTTTTTTACTGACCATAATTAAAAATGAACACAAAGTATATTTTCTGGTGGTGTTTATTTTGCACTCTGTGCTTAAAAGAGTAAAGCTGTGCCTTTCAGTAGAACTTACATAAATCCTCACAGGCTGGTTTTGGTCCAGAATCACGCGATAAACTGTGTGCATGAAACACCTCCCAAAATGCTTATCATAATCTCTTAAACCATAACAACAACAGTTCTTTGTCTGCTCTATTTATGTCTTTTTATAGTATGAGAAAAGCTATTCGTCTTTTAGTAAACACCATTTTTCAGAGAAAGGGATGACACTTCATACATCATACATCTTGATTTTTTTAATGTTGTTTTAGAGCAACAAACCACACAAAACAAATAAAACCAGGATAATTATGTTATATTTTAAGTATACTAAGTGTAAGAATGACCGCTTGTGTTTGACAGCTTTCTAGTGGACGAATGACAGTATATTGAAGTGGTTTAGTGGTAAACTTCAGCTAAACAATGTTAGCCATTGCTTAACATTGTGAGAATGGGTATTTAGATCTGTGAATCACATGTATCATGAAACCCAATGGTTGCATCTCAGACCTGGCATGATTTGTTTCCATCACAAGGACATTTGTTGACATCTTGAGGCTGCAGATATTTCTCGGCCTGTATTTGTGGCGGTGAACATTTCAACGTGGAAGTGTCATATTAATTGGGTCTGTTGCAATGAGTCAGTGTTGATATTGACTTGCTTTGAGAGCTGTCTGTTCTAAGAATGTTTATCTTCTAATAACTATTGATCCATGGATATAAGTCCCTTGTTTTTTAATGCTAATATGTTTAAATTGCATGATAAACTAAACATTTCATGCCATGATTGATGTAATAAATACAATTTTAAAAAAAAATACTTTTATCCAGCAAGTATGCACTAGATTGATCAAAAGGGACAGTAAAGACATTTATAGTGTTACAAATGATTTATATTTCAAATAAATGTTTTTTATTTATTTATTTATTTTCTATTATTCAAAGAATTCCTAAAAAAAGTAATAGTTTCCAGAAATGTTTCTTGACAAATCATCATATAAGAATGATTTCGGATCACGTGACACTGAAGACTGCAATAAATTCAGCTTTGACATCACAGGAATAAATGACATTTTAAAAGGTATTACTATAGAAAACATTTACTTTAATAATATTTCACGGTTTTTACTGTATTATTTGATCTAATAAATGCAACCTTTCAAAAACATTCGAAAATCGTACCAACCCCAAACTTTTTAACAGAAGCGTACATTTATTTTTAACGGTAGTGCACGTTCTATTTATACTTCACCTTAAAATCCCCATAAATGTGTCTATTTGACCTGTGTGTATAGTTTAGATCTTCTGAAGCCTTACCATAGGTGGGGAACAGACTAAGATTTAAGTCCATCACTTAAAATCTTGCTAAATAGCAGAGGTCACCATTCATTTTCATTGTACAGAACTCAAAAACAGAACTTTTGTGTTCCATGGAAAAAAAGAAAATCTTTTGTTTTTGTTTTTGGGTGAACTATTTCTTTACGCATACATAACAAGGCTATACGGTTATTACATTTGTATAAATGCTTCCTGTAGAATCCAGCATGGCAGTCAGTACACAACAGTGAGATGAACCTCAGGCTGGCAGTCTCTCTGTGGGCAGCGAGTGCATGTCGAGGCCAGCGCTTCAGACATGCTTGTATTTATTGGCTGCCATGATGGTCACGCATTCTCCAGTCCCATGCAGTGAATGATAGCCGGCCCATGTGTGGACGTCCATCACCTCAAATAGACTCCCCCTCCAGTTGTCCTATTATAGCCTTGTCTGCTTGCTCTGGAATCAGAGGTTGAGTGGACATGAGAGCCTTTTGGAAACGGTGAGACCGGGTTGCTAAGGATAGAGGCTCGTCTGCCCTCTCTTTGTGACCTTCTTCCCCTTGAGATTCACATTAGCAGATGGTAAAAGGGAAATGCAGTATACAGTTTTCTGACTGCTGACACAGAGTCTTACAGCTCAAATATTATTAGGAAGGGACTTTCCCCAGACAACCACATGAATCGTTTGTGGACAAAACATACGTGTTGTGATACCTGTATATTTTCACACATTTTTGTTTAATATCTGTGAAAAAAGTGTCTTCTCAATTGAGAATGCTTGCATCTTGTTGAATGCATATTTACTTTCATTTAAACACAGGCAAATATCAAAAACAAATAAGATCTGAACATGACAAAAATTTATGGTAACACTTTTTTACTATAACGTTCCATTTGTTTACCTCATGTTAATTACAGTACATAAGTTAACATGAACTAACAAGGGAAAAAAATCAAAAGCTTTTATTAATTTTTTTGAAAATGCTGATTTCAGAATTTAATAATACATTATTTAAATCAAAAGTTGCATCTGTTAATATTATTTATTGGGCCTGAGCTTACATGAACTAACAATGAACAGTTGTATTTTTATTTACTAATGTTAATTACAGCCCCTTAATGTAAAATTAAGTCATCCCGGTTCGGAACAACATCATTTTTCAGAATATTCATTTGGTGAACTATTCCTTTAACATACATGGCCTAAATTTCTATTTGTTAAATACTATATTATTTTACAGCTTTATCAACTTTATCATTTTACAGCTTTCTACCAATATTTGATTACATTTGTTTTAAGGCATGTTCACGGCAAGAATGAAAACTATAAAGATTAATATAAATGTAACTATATTAGCACGCACAGCATAACTGCAGTTGTTTAGTCCTCTGTCTCTTTAAATGCTTGAGCTCTTTAAAGTCTGATGGATTCGGATTGGTTGTCAATGCTTTTATCATTTATCAGCTGGAATAAATTGCTTCAAAAGTGATTTCAACAACATCATTCCTCTGTGTTGTTATCAATATAGTTGTTGTGTGGACTTCCCTATATTCTCATATAATTATATTAAAACAATACATTTATAGTTATCATTACAGTTACTGGCCTTTACTGTTATTAAAACTTTGAAAAGCATTATCAATATTCGTGAGAGTCTGGCCTGGTTCAGTGGAGAATCAGGCGTGTGACAGATAAGCTGAGATATGAAAGGTGTGCCAGAAAGAAAGACAGTCGATTACTGTGTGAAATACAGGCTGCTTCAAATAGAGGCACTTAAATAACTCTCTATGACACTGTGTAGGTGTGAAGAGCATAGACAAATAAACATATTTACATAATGAAGCATTAAGACAGAGCCTAAGCAAATATGTTTTCCTCTTTCAGTCTAAGGCCCTGTTTACACGAGAACACTCACGGGTGAAAACGTAAAAATATTTGATCAGATGTGCCTTTCGTTTTCGACGGCGTTTTTGGAGCTTAAAACGCAAAAAAGTGAAACCACCCTCCCGAGTGGAAATCTTAAAAACGCTCCACCATCACGTTCCCGTCTAAAGGGTAAAAGCGCGAAAGTCTGCTAGACAGTTAAGGCACGATCTGCTCACGGTGGCTCTCGTCGCGTACACGTTTGTACTTCACAGCCATGCGCCAGTACAGGAAAATAACAAAAAACATGTCGGATCACGTCGGACCTTCAAGTTGCCCTAACAGCTCTGATAAACATACAAGAGTCTTTTCAGCTGTTGTGCGAATTATTCTCAGATATTATTGATTTCGCGCTGCTAGGGAGAGAAGTAGAAGGACGGTTGTACGCAGGTGCACGGACTTGATGTTGTTGTGTGGCAGCGCTTCACATTGCCGCCTGGAGTGCACACTACATCGGATTTCACACACTTTTGCGTCACCATATGCACGCAGATTTCCCTCCCATAACGCTAATCTAAACGCAGAATAAAAAGTTGTAACGTCACTTTTGCGTTTTTTCTTCATATCGTTTCCGTGTAAACATAGCCTGAGCGGGGAGGCAGAAGTACTAGAAAGACACAAGCTGAACAACTGTGGGAAGTCTGTCATGGTAATCAGACTCCATTAGACACTCATCCCACAGTTTGAGTTTGGTGACACTGCTGTCGGGTGATGCAAGGTGCTAAAATTACCTCCCCTGTTTGTGTGAAAATGACTCCTCATGCAGCCACCATACAACAACATCCCATATGTCCAGAGCTGCTGTGTTAATGTGAAATGTTGTTGTCTCTGTAGGATTCGAGCGGTATAGACAGCTTAGGTCTTCAAGCTACGGGTACCGAAATAGCAGATGACCATTTCATCTGTCGCCCACTCGACACCAAACAGTCACTCAGATATTTGCGCTCACTAACTTCTTCCTGTGTTACAGCTCTGGCCTTGCCGGCAACTATTTCGGTAGGGTGTGTTCGGTTTGTTCCTCCTCAGCCTCCTTCAAGTGCTTTCGGAAACATGGATTTCTACCATGAGCTTCAGGTTGTGTTCAGTGAAGAGCATTTTCATAGTCTTCTTTTATGGAGTAACAGAGAAGTCTGATTTCACTTGGTGGCTTGTGTGAAATTTAACTTTAAGGATTTGTCCAAGGACGAAATACAGAAACTGAAAAAAACAAAAAAGGTAAGGAATAAACTTAAACAGGCCATTACTCTATTTCCGTCAAAATAATGTAGTTTAACACGTGCTTACATTCCTGACAGAAGCTCTGTTTGAAATTTTCTTAAGGTAAATTAGAATTTACTTTCAATAATAAAAAAAGCTAAGATCTATTGAGCGCGGCTGCTCTTTTTAACATTTTCATAATTTTATGACAGACAGTCTGTTATTTTGAAGAACTTTCCTTGAGGTTAGTGAGGGCGTTATCACTGAACTGTAGATCTTCTTTCACATAAATAAAGTAACAGATGTGGGGAAATTACCCCGACTGCAAGTTGATACAGAATTATGGGCGGTGGAAAAATGTTGCGCTGTCCAAAACTTCCTGGCCACTAAGTGCACGCCTTTAAATGCTCATAAATATATCTTGAGATTTGTCCTTGCATGGTTAGATCTTGAGCTTTCTGAGATGACATTCCAAGAGATACACAGAAATGTGTAATAATGCTATATTGCAGACACATTCCCATACCATGACAGATATAAGCTGTGATGAGTGCTGGTTAATGGATTCAGGTCAGGATAAATATGGGTTAATGAGTTATACCAGGATCACAGTACAGCAGCTGCAAAGAAACGACTGTATGATGACTAATTTGTGTCTGCAAATAATGCATAAAATGTTAAAAATTTGATCTGTTGAACAGGGCACGCTGAAAAATCTTCTGCATAGTGTGCAAATCCATTTGTTTTAATAATCGATTGCCAATGGTTGTGCAGGTGACCTGTGTATGTGAAAGGGCAGAGAGACATCTGCCTTCTTCTAAAAATAGTTGGTGTTTGGCACGGTGTATCTTTCTTTACTGTACATAGTCACAGGCTAGATTAGCAACCACATCTGAGGTCAAATATTTTTTAAATCATTTTTTAAATATGATTTTTGACTGTTGTTGCAAAAACTGATTTTCTATTTCTTTTTTTGTTGTTGCAAGATTCTCACAATGTAATCTCCAATATCTGGTGATGACAATGCAAGAAATGTCAAGCCAGGTCAATTCTGCATCAGACTGAAGGAACTGGACAAACGTATTTATCATGAGCAACCAGGAGAAGCGTCACAGGACAAGCATGCAGCACCTCCGCTATCTCGATAGCTTTATGGATGAAATAGACCGTGAGGTCATGAGCCTGACGGATCGAGCTTTCAAGAGTCTGTGCATTGGAGATGAAGCAATATACAATGACTCAGAGTTTTCGCCCTCTCCAGTCAGCTGCCACAAGCCAGTGGTAGAGGGCGTCTCAAAAAAGACGCAGGAGAGCTCATTTTCTGCTGTCAAAAAACTTAATTCTCACCCCCTTAATGGAGTGAATGATTTATTGAGTAGATCAAATAAGTCATCCAAAGACTCTGCACTTTTTGCTGTTTTTTCAGCCAAAAAGAATGGTGAGAGCACCAAGATGACAAATGGTGATTCATGGGACAAATCTGCTCTTCTCAACATCCAAAGAGAGCTCTCTGAGTTTTCTTCAGATTACCAGAGTTTAGCAGCGGAACATCTTTCCCAAGCCCAGAATCACCTAAAATCAGATGAAAAAGGATCAGCCAAAAAATCAAGCAAGGATGCATCGCTTCCCTCTGGAAAATCCTCAAAGAGTAAACACAGCAAAATAACCAAACAGAGAAAACTGAATTCCATAAACTTTTTCCTCCATAGTGAATTCAGCCCATTCTTGTCATGGAGGGATTTTAATAAATTCCCCATTGGTCAGGAGCACATATCGGAGATTATGTTAAGCGATAGGCCACCTGAATGGTATGATTCACCTCTTTACAAAGAATTAACTGCAGCACATGGACACTTTAAATTAAGTTTTTCCCCATCAGAAGAAAATAAAGTCAAAAAGTGTCCTATGCAAAGTGAGACTAATTTGCTTAAACCACAGGTTGCGTCTGTACAATCTTCAGCACCTAGTGTAGCCCCAAAGCCAGAGAAAGAGTCCAAGCACATCCAGCACAATATTCCTACAAAGGACCCTCCTCTTGCCTCTGAACAGAGATGTAATTCAGAAAGGGCAGAACCTTGCGTTCCCTGGAGAAAAAGCAGAAGTAGAGCAAAAAGTGCTGCTCCTGTGGGACATTCCATCAACTCACCAGTCTGGGAGAGGACAAGTGCTGGAGAAAGGAGAGCACAGGCATTTAAAAATGAAGTGAAGACAATAGAGGACCAGACCTCCGCTAGTTCAACTCCTTTCAGTATTTCACAGCTGTTGACACCAGTGATACCGTCCAGACATGGGACAGGAACTTCAGACATACTGCGAACTGTGCTCTCACCCACTGCCCCTGAGGTCCCACTACTCCCGGAGAGAGAAATGCATCCATCACCTGAGATTAGGAGAGAGGGGTACAAATCCATAGCATCAAGTTTGTTGTTCAATCTCAAAGACAATAGAAAACGGGTTAAGACAATGTACAGTCCACCAAAGTTTAAAGGTCTGGATGTTGCAAATCAAAGCAAAGAGTCTCCCCAGCCTGAAATCTCAAAAGATGGCCTTGAAATACAACAACAGATTTCAGGAGATACAACTATTTCATCCGCTCGTCACAAAGCCATCATCTCGCAGATGAGTCCCTTGTTGGAAACTGCAGGCAATCAAACTTGCTCTCCTACAAATGGCGGGATGCCAGATGACTATTTGGCATTAAGTCTTCTTAAATCTGGAAAATTAAAATCAGACAGGAGCCCTGCAGCTAACAAGGCACCTTACCCCTCATTACAACTTTACCGAAAAACTACTCCTGAGGAGATTAATATTAGAGCAAATGCTCAAACTGTGGTTAAAACAAGTTCGCAAGTTTTCACAGATAAAGCCAACAAAGATCATGACACAGAGCATAGTTATCCAAGTAAATTGTTTAAAGGTGCAGAGTTGCAAAGCAAAAATAATCCCTTAGAGTCAACGGTAAATGCCCCTAAACCCACTGTAGGTTTAAATAGTGAAAGATCTCTTGAAAACAAATTTGGTAAAAGTCCAAGTGTAAGTTTACCAGACCAGGAAGAGCAAGTCATTAGTGAAGGTACAAATCAAATTAAGGATAGGTTGAAAACTAAGGGAATAGTCAGTGAACAGAAAAGCCTTGTTAAAGAGAAGGAACCACACAGAAAGGAGAAAGGAGCAAAGCATGTCTTTTCTGCACGACAGAACAACTACATTAAAAGTCAGAGATCTGTAAGTACAGATGATGATAATCATAGCGATAACGATAGTTCTAATGCAGAAAAAGGGACTATAAAGGATAAAAATGAAAATGACAAGTTGTCAAGGCATTCCAAAAATACAAAAACAAAAGAGAAAAAACAAGAGGAGCATGTTGCAAACATACATAAAGATAAAATAATGGATGGACCACTATTGAAAGAAGGGGTTCATGTAAGAGGAGAAGCTAACACAGGTAAAGAGCTAAATATGACATCAAAGAGTGGTGTGGAAACTCAAAGAGAGCAAAAAGGTAACTCTGAAACAATTAAAAGAAACATTTCTAAAAAGAGAACATCATTTGCATCAATGGAACAGGTGCCTAATAAAACAAATGCACCATTAAAGAGAGAGAATGTTGTCATCGATAAGTATGACCTGGCCAAAATGGCTTTAGAGGAAGTAATTGCTGAACGAGAGCAAAGAAAGTTGAAAAGTAAGGCTGTCTCCAGTGCAGGAAGTTCACTCATTGATATAAAAACAGTTGATTGTGAAAAACATCAAGGTGGTGAGTTACCCACCAGTGGAGAGGACCAACAGTCTAGTATGTTCATGCTGAATGAGAGGCAGAAAAGTGCAAAGGATGGCAAAGGTCAGAATACTGTATCTGCTTTTAAAACAAATTGGCAGACTGGTCAAACGAGGTCAGAAGACATGGCCAAACATGGTGAAAGTCATGTGGCTGAGGTAAAATTAGCCAGGCCCTGTAAGCAGGAAGCATCTATTGGGCAGTGCCAGCATGCAGGACCTATAAAATACAGCAAGGATGATAAATTATGCCAAAAGAATGAGTTGATGAATAAAAATACAAATGCAAAGAAATGCACAAAAACAGGTGATCATTTGAAAAGTAGTAATCTTAGCAGTGTGGGACAGTGTGAGGAAGAGTTGGGCGTTCGTTCCTTTAAACCTGAGATACCCCCAAGAAGAGGGAGAAGTAATTCTCACAGTAACGACAGAGTAGGTGAAAAGACAGAAAGTAATTCTGAGTTTAAAAGAGAAGGTGACGCTGCAGTCAAAACTGAGGACATGGAAAGTAGGGAAGTTGAAAAAGTTCAGTCAAGTCAATCAAAGAATCGAGGCCCCATAAGAGGAAATGTATTGTCTCTGAAAGAGAAATATGACAAAGAAAGTAAGGTGAACCTCAAGGATGCTCAGAAAGGTCAGCCTGTTGAAGATACAAGCTGCGAAAAGTCTATGGAAGAGGGACCCAATGAAAAGGCTCCAAAAGACAAAATGAAACATAAATTTGTTAAACCAAAACTCACAGTCAGTGCTCCTGAAAGTGGGACTTATTCAATTATCTACAAGGAGATGGATTCAGAGAGTGAACGAAAGTCTAACAGCCCCTCGAAAGAAACAGAAAGAGGTGAGGAACATTCAAGTGCAAAGAGGAAACACATTGTCACCCAAGACTTCCAAAAAGCTATACGTGATCTCACAAACAACATAAATGAAGAAATGCTAGACAACAAGATAAAATTGAACGAGAAGGAAGAGGGTTCTGAAGGTCAGAAGCAAAACAAATCCAAAGGTCCTAGTAAAAGCTATATGAAAGACTTCTTCAGTGGACTTCTGTCTGGACTTTCAAGCTCAGAAAAGGGAAAAACTGTAGATGAACATGAGGAACTTTCTGAAACACTGTCATCAGAGTCTTTTAAAACCGATAAACCCAGAAAGGACAGTATCACAGTACATGATATCCTTGGGCAATCTCACACTATATCCTCATCAAATGGTAAACAAACACATCACAGCAGTCGATCTTCAAACTCAAGTGAGCTCTCTCTATTTTATGAATCAGAACAGGGGGCAAAATCACAACCTGAAGAGTTCTTAAGTAAAGCAGAGGTCTGCTACATGAAAGAGAGAGTTGATGGAAAGGTGAAGGCGAATTTACAGAAACCAACAATTGATTCCTGCTCTTTAAGCAACCATGAAAGTGAGTCTGATGTTTCTCCACCAAGTGATGTGGACAAAGGAGGATGGGTGCTCAGCTTGATTGAGTCAGCTAGAAGCTTAACACAAATATCACACAGTCATACTTCCTCCAAGGATCAACTAGAAATAGATCAACATCTTTCTCAGAAGGGCCACTTGAATGGATCTGAGAAAGATAAGGAAGGTCTGGACCTCTGCAAGGACTGTGTCCATTCTCCAGTTGCATCAGTCAAGAGCCCCAAAACAAACCAACCAGCAATGCATTTGTTGTCCCTTCCAGCAAATCACCTGGTCACAGTCAAAGATGGAAAGCTATCAGTTGGAAGTGGCTCTGTGTCTGAGGAGGAGGAGCAGCGCTCTGCTGTGAGCACTTTATCTGAGGGCCTGGAAAGCTATGAAACATGCGGAGGGGATGCCATGGAGGAAATAATCTCTAGCATTGCACCAACAGAGGATGAGGAGGGATCCAAGGCACCCAGCGAGAGATCTGCTTCAGTCTGCAGCGGAAATGACAGTAATGGTCAGAACAAGCCACCTGTAGTACCTCCAAAAACTGAAAAGGCTCTACGCCGAGCCATGAAACTCACCACACGGAGGATACAAAAGGCCGAAGCTAAAAGCAAACCTGAGCGAAAAGGCAGAAGTAGTGACAAAAGTGTCAGTCACAAGGCTGAAAGGAGACACCACAGCACTGACAATTTACTTGACAGATCAGAACACAGATCTCTCAGCATTGACACAATCAGCGGTAAACACAGCGAACATCTCAATGACACAACGGATTCTAAAACTCAAAGAAGCGAGAAGCATGCTAGACACCAAAGTGGTCAAAAGACTCAAAACATAGAAGAGAAAGAACCTAGTAAAAAACTGCAACATGCATCCAAAGACAAAGAAAGACAAACCAGTGACTCAAAGGGCCACCGCACTGAGAAACAACAAGATGGAACATCAAACCATGAGGATCATTTGGAGAACGGTAGTATAAGTAATGACAGTGATCGATTAGGTCGGAGTAATGAAAAACACTTGCCCAAGAAACTTGAACGTAGGACTCAAAGTCTGGATAGATTTCTAAGGTTAAAACATGAAAACATGTCAAGTCGCACTGGTGGTGAAGTTAAATCACATTTTTTAATAGAGGGATCACAGTACTCTACTCCAAAGGCATTACCTTTGCGCCACAACAGCATTGACCATACTTATGCACCAACCAATAATCTTGCAACACAGTCCTTCCCAATCACCCAGAGAAAGCTTTTACAGGACCCTGACTCTGGACAGTACTTTCTGGTGGATATCCCAATACAGGTCAAAACGAAAACTTTCTTTGACCCAGAAACTAAAAGTTATGTGCAACTGCCAGTACAGTCTCCTGAGGCTACACCAATGGAGGTTATGAACAAACCACCACTTATGCTGTATCATGGCTTTGTTCCAGTGCCTGTACCATCACAGAAGTCTGTTGTCACAACTGCAGGATCTATGATTCCTCTGGATGACCTGGAAGACTTTGAACCTAGCCGGAAACAAATGCAGGAGGACTTTTATCAGATAAATAATGAAGAAGTAAATCCTTACATTGAGCCAGTGTATATTTCACAAGAACATACGCCTGAAGAGGAAATTGATAGTGTAAGATGACAACATCAGTGGATGGTCCAGAGATTGAATGTGACTGAAATCAGGGATTTGTTTGTAGATTAATGCAGTTTTCACTGTTTCCAACTTGCAGTCTGGTGTGATATGGAAAGAGTTTTTGTAGTATGTATGCTGTTCTTTGTTTATAGTACACAATTCGTGGATTGTACATGGTTTTTTTCTTCTTAAAAAATTGCAAATACCTAGTTCTCTTACTGTTAAAAGCACTTGTCTATTTGTAACAGGAGGTTCAGATTTGGATTTGCGCCTTATTGAAAGTAGTGTTGCTTTCACATAAATATTTAACAGATTATTTTGATACATCTTGCATTTGAGGTTTGAATATACATTAGTCCACAGTATTTTTCACAGCCGAAAAGTATTGTAAAAATGAAGAAATTGACATAGTTAATGTTTTTTATATGCTTAAAATGGTATATTTGACAAATGCTGATTGCATCACTTTTCAGGGTGCATTTTGGAATGAATCCATTTAAATGGATTGTTGCTTCAGAAAAGAACCATTCCAATAAAATAATCATCAATGAGCAATTGTTTAATGATCTCATTTTGATTATCTTGCTATTTTATCCAAAGACGGTTCATATCCCATTCAGTTTATAGAAAGATAAGTTCTCAGTTCTCAGAAAGAAAGCCAGAGTTTAGACTTGCTGTATAAAGTCTATAGCCCTCACTGCCGATTATTCTGCTAGAATTAGATATGAAGAGATCATTTGATTGACACAGTGACCAACCATGACCACATGCTGTTTAATCCCACCGGGTTATCTGAAATAGACTGCACCACAACAACAACCCAGCATTGGGAAATTATTTCAAATAATGATGGAAAAAACATTGAAAAATATTTTAATTTTTTTGGCCATTCGAGTCTTAAATGCTGATTATTTTTCTGCCACCACCAAGTGGTGAATAAGAGGTCTGCAAGTGTCTTATCACCTGCTAAAACTGCTGTAAAATTGGGTTGCAACATTGAGATGGTCCTCACTGCAGAACACGAAATCCAGGGGGAGGAGTTAGATCCAGATCCAACTCCTCCCACCTTACATATACCTATACCTACCCATCTCCACCCCCTGATCCCTAAACCCACCCCTAAACCTACCCATCTCCACCCCCTGATCCCTAAACCTACCCCTAAACCCACCCATCTCCACCCCCTGATCCCTAAACCTACCCATCTCCACCCCTTAGATCTGGATCCAACTCCGCCCCCTGGATCTCGTGTTCTGCAATGAGGTGCAACTGACATTGTGAGGTATTTGTCACGACACATCATTGGCTGAGAAAATAAAGGAACTCAGCGTGACTCATCGGGGTCAAGCTTGTCTGACAACATGCACGTCTTTCTCAGGATGACCAAAAATTACAATATATGTACTGGGAGCAGAAACTTTAAGCCTAATATGAAACAAGCTTAATAGAGTTGTGGTAGAGCTTCAAGTAAGATGTTTCTAAGTCTGAAGGGACATTTTTCAATCACAGTAGTTTGCTCATAATGACAGAGGTAGATCTGTTTCACACTTATAAAAGACATTATTGTAATGCTTGCATTTGATATCTTTAATTTGGTTTAGACTTACAAATACCCATACAAATATCAACTAAAAATAATGCTATCTAAATGGACATTTGATTGAAGTGTGGCACAGTACACATCAACATAAGTTTACATCTTGCCGTTTCGTATTTTAATGGCAGCCACAACTGCCCGCAACCATGTCGTTATATTGTTTTAGAACGACATTTTCCTCATCATCGAAGTACAGGAGGCTGATGGGGTGAAGCACATCAGGAACACAGCACGGTTTTCCCGCCTCCTGCGATAGTTTCAGCACGTTCATGATGGATCTCACGGTAGCGTGATTCGTAGCCCGTAGACCTTCACCCAGTGGAAACGGACACGAGCCCATGCAACTGTATGCATTATAACCTCTGGGAGATATTATCCACCCTGCCCAGCCAATCTTAGTGAAGTCTACGTAGAGGTTTGTTCTCTGGCATGTAGAGGTTAAGGCACGCACGCTCCTGCGCCTCCGCATTGTTGACTTCACTAAACTTTCTGTAGGCTCCAGGAATTTAAGGGATGTGTTGATATATTGTCCTAAAAGAGTCAACAATGACATCAGAACTTTCACACACACAAGACACACATGATACGCACTCTTCATTATGCACTAATTAGTTATCAATATATGAGTCTTTCTTCAACTTTAGGTCCTTTTATGTCCCTGAGGTTGATTTTTATCTAAACAGATTTCAACTTTTTATTTTTGTTATACGAATGTCACATTCAAAATTTTCTGGAAACTTTTACCAGGACTTCATCAATAATTTTTCAACTTTTAAAATGCCTCTATTGTTTTACCCTTGTCGCAGACCCGGACTTTCAGTCTTAAAATATGAACATTTCCACTCATTTCCTATGCTTTTTGAGATGTGATCGAAATGCCATAAATAAATAAGTGTAAAAAGTGTTTTAAGAAAGTTTATTTTCTGAAAGACCACAGGGACAAAAGTACCCATAGTCTAGAAAACACCCATATATTATACTTGTGTCTGGAGAATTTCAGTAGGCCTATGTTTTATGGCTTAATTACCTGTGTAGAAAGGTGGGTGTTGGTAGTGCTTTCGTCCGTCATCTGAATATATAACCAAATACGCATTTGTCTCATCTGACTGCTTATCCATTTTAATGCTGGACTCAAACCAGTTCCCTGAAGGTAAAGCAGTCACGACCAAAATACCATTATTTGTACTGCTGTGAAGAATCCATTTGGTCACCTGTTAATAATTTAGGAGTTATTTTTGCAACATTAGCACAAACTAAATGATTACAATTTTTTTTCCTCTTCATATATATATTTTTTTACCATTTGTGTGATGTTGAATACCTCCCATCCTTTGGTGTAGACAGGTAATAACCTTGAGCTTATCAAATTCCCTCGCCAAGGTTTGGGTCTGCTGTCCAGCACTTCATACAGGTCGATCTAAAACAGAGTTTTCTGGTTAAGTTTTCTGTAAGACAAGATTACTTGTGATGAACATCAAGCTTGAACATTTCCTTCCAGCTAACAGGGAACGTTCTCAGAATGTTCTAGCAATGTTCTCTCAAAGTAATGTACAAACATTCTTAATATAACGTCAATAGAATATTTGTTCAAAGTTGTCAGGTCTTTAGAAATGTTCTCAAAATGTTAGCACAAAAAAATATATTATTTTATTCATGGAAAGTTTTTTTTTCTGAAACAGTTGGATGTTAGTCTGTTTTTTAAATGATGTCACTACTTGTTTTAGAACGTTCAGATAACTTTCAAAACATGTAACGTTCTCATGTTTGTAAAATTCTAAAATGGAATTTATTCTCTTAACATTCTATAGCTTATAGCTAATAATAAAAACGTTTTAAAAACTGGACCTTTTGAACTTAGTTGGAATATCCAAGAAATAACGTTGGCTAATTATAACTTAATGGGATCGTTAGCAAAACGTTCTTAGAATTCATGACTGTATAATCTGCTGCACACTTAAATCGACTTTTAAAGTACTTAAATGCCCAACTTACTTTGTAAAAAGGATGACGTCCCATAAAAGGATGTTTTCGGCGAAACCATCGGAATTCTGCTTTGATCACGCGCTCGTCCTGTCCGAATGATGTCAGATTAAAGTAGTGATATGAGCCGCTGGACTGTCCTAGATTAGAAAAGAAAATCTTCATTAGCATCTAAACATCCAGTGTAACATCAGTCATTTCACCATTTACATTTACGCACCTTCGAAACTTCTAACAATATTTCCTTCCAGGACTTTCGAGTTTTTCAGCGTTCCGTTCGAGTCCGCGACGGCATCATATAACTCCATCATGAACTCAGGTGCCTTCCTATTGGTCGGAATATCGCGTGTCAAATCTTTCACCTGGAATATTTCATTCCACATGCGCATCTTAATTGCATTTGTTATCTTTTGCACATCTGTTGAGGTGGAAATGACATCTGATGACACAAAGGCAAAAATCCCAAAGAGATAAATGCCCACTAACTTCATTTCTGACCGTGCAGATCTTAATTTGACCGATGCAACAACCCGAATATCCCCTTCTAGTATGAATTTGCACCTGCTGCAGATGGACTGGTGTGACAGTGCATTCAAACCAACTATAAATTTTCATCTCAGTTTACACAAGGGTTTGTATGCTCACCTGCACAGATAAGAGTGAACAGACAGCCTTTCAGCTCAAACATCATGACTAAAGTTAAATAAACTGTCTGCCACATATTAATAAATCATACACGCACCATTAAGGCTGCCCTTTCTCTTACTTTCATAAAAATGTGCATTCTTTGATTTTGTAATTTTAGGTAGGTCTAGTAGTCAATTTTTGCACATGCTATCTTCACTTTTGTCTATGACAAATTCCATGCATACTTTTTTATGTTTATGTAAATGCATCATTTAGAGTTTAAGGCCATATTTTATTTAAGCCTATAATTTTGAATATTACAATAGTGTATAATATCGATATTTATTGAATATTTTACTGCTTAATTCACCAATGAAGGTGTGTTGGATCTGGTTTAGACGTCATTACAAGATTACATCAATGAAGAAACAAATGTTGGAAATTGCTGCGTGTCCTTGTTGGTTTTAGCAGGTTGTTGTCTGTTATCTCTGTACTGCCAGATCCCCCACATAGTGACAGAAGCAAACGCAATGACATGACTATGACGCAAATGGAAATGAAGATTTACTCACTGTTACCCAAAGCGCGTTTTCCCTTCATGCAGCCATTTTCTGCATCTGTGTGTCTTCACATGCTCCTCATCAACAGCCTTTAGACCACTGACCAGGCCATCACTCACATGCATCCAAATATAAGTTCAGCTTTAAAGAGTTTAAAATAAACATTATGTCCCAAACGATGGATAGGCTATAGACTGTAACATTTATATAAACTTTATAAGGCTTCGCACCTGCGATTTTCTGACTGTGCACTGCATATGTATATATATATATATATATATATATATATATATATATATATATATATATATATATATATATATATGTGTGTGTGTGTTTTTGACTTGTTCACATTACAAATATGTACACGTTTTTTAATCGAGATTTGTTTTTTAGTTTATACAAAAAAAATCTGGGGTAATAATTTGCAGATATTTGTTTTGTTTTTAAGTCACTTAATTTTGATACATTTTTCAGAAAACAAGACTTTATATCTTAAGTCATTTTGCTTCTCAAGTAAATGTATCTTGATTTGAAAATGCATAGATATTTTACTGAAAAACATTGTGACAATTCTTGCAGCTGAACATCAGTTTGAACCCATAGGGTATGAATTAATTCATTTATTTACTGTAATGAAAGCTACATACAGTATACAATAACTGACACAGTATCTTTTTGTATGTGATTGTTCAAGTGATTATTTCTTGATTCATGCAGTTGTATTTTAGTTTTGTCGTCTGTTTTGTCCAGTACTCAAGAATCATCGAGGGAGCATATTCGTATGAATGAATATCATAGGATGAACAATTATCTTTTCTTTAACTATTCAATGTAGCTGCATAAAAATTACTCCCTCAAGTGACATGTTCACAAAAGTATGCACAAAAATGATGTAATAAAATCCCCAAAAGTGTCTTGTATAAAAGGGATTTGGATACTACTATCTGTTTTGTCCTCTAGATGGCGCCGATGACTTAGGAAACATCTTTCATTTCGACACATCTGCAAGCGCTTGCTTCTTGGCTGATGCTTTACTGCAGAGAAGTTGAGCAGTCTGGGCATTTTCGCAGTGAAATGTATTAATACTCAATGCTTCACACAAAAGTGCCCGAGCTGCCTCACAATTCAGTAGTTATTAAGGACAGGTATTTTTGAGTCCATGCATTTCATTTTTTTCTTCATGGCACAAACTGAAAGCACCCTGCTATTATTCCCCATTAACAATATATTGTTCAGAGTTTCAAATCCCATCTGCTGATTATATAGAGAATTGCACAAACACTGTTGGTCTTTTGGAGATCTTCATAAAGATGAATGAGCTGCTCCATGCGTTCGAGGATTTGAGGAAAGATTTTTCTGCCTAAAAGTATGAGGTGAAAGTCTTGGCCTGTTCCAGGCTGAACCTACAGGCTCTGCTGGCACTTCTGTAAACTGTATTCCTATTAATGCCCCCCCCCCCCCCCCCCTTTGTTCTACATCTCTCTGGGTCCAAAAGAGAACAGATGGAAGAAATTAAACAAGCACCAAGCCATTGCTGCTGCTGTTCTATTAGATATCTGAAGAGAAAATACAATTATTGCTAAAGTGGAAACATACCACTGGGGATTATGGGAGGCCGGGTGTTTTATGTTTTCAGAATGATTGAATTTTCTTTGACCCGGGGGTGAAGTGTTTAGGGCTGTTTGGGTTAAAGATGAGAATAGAGAATGGGTAGTTTACAGGAGACGCTGTTTCTTCTCTCATATCTCTGCCACTTATTTCTCATTTCCTCTTTTCCAATCTGTTATGCTTAGCAATTAGTTAGTTTGTTTACAAGTGCTTCTCACAGGTTATTTTCTTGAAAAATATACAGGTTTATCATGTTTCAATGGCTCTTTGAGGAAAAGAATGTTGATGGTAACTGATCAAATGATAAAGTCAAGGATAATACTGTATTTCGATGGTCCTCTTTATACTAACTATAAGTAACTTTCCAACTACATGTCAGCTAGTCATTAGAGTATTAGTAAACTGTAATGCTAACACTATTTTGATGCTCCACAACATAAGTCATTTAACTAATATGTACATATCAACTTTCTAACCCTAACCAAAACAGTGTACTAATACTCTAATGACAGTTAGTTGCAAAGTTACTCGTATAATGTCTAGACTATCAAATAAAGTGTCTAGGACTGATTTTGGCCAGAGATTACGTCTCATTAGAAGCTAAAGCACAAAGACACAGACATTCTCATTTAGACATCTCTTGACAGTAGACGGTGAATGCATTGAATCAGCTTTTTACAGTAAAATGATCTGATGGCCGTAGAAACTCTTCTCTAAATCACAGTATGAGCCGGAGGGATTGCGTTTGTCTGCCAAGTGCGTGTTTGTAATATCTAACATTTAAAAAGCGTTTTAAGACCAAACCAGAGATGTAGTCATACTTCTACAGATCACAACCACATATTTAGGGTTTCGTGTTTTTCTTGGATATTTCATTGGCTTGAAGGCTCTATTTGTGAAAGGATTTAATGAGACTTTACATATCTCTCAACGAACTTGATAAACTTGAGGATATCTGTAGACTGCAGATTTCCAGAGCTCTCATGTATATCACTATTTAAGCCTTATGAAAATTGACCATGGTTTAAATGGTTAGAAATTTGTCAACCGGTGAAAATGCTTAAATATCATTATGGTTATGCCAGTGTTGCCTGATATGGAAATTTCTAAGGTCTCCTAATAATCAATATGAACAAAACTTTGCTGATAAACCTGTTGCACACAAAATACTACATGTCTTCTGATTAATAGCTTAGACTTCTTTTTAGCAAGTAAAAGTCATTTTAGTAATTATAAAAATGTCCTCCTTCAGCTCGTGGTCTTTTTTGCTGTGAAATCTTCACTGATTTTTAAAGTTAAAAATAATAACTTTTATATTGTTTGCAATATTTCAAGATGAACATTTAATGGACTGGAGAATACATCACGTTCAGAAAAACAAGGCTAAAATATCAAATGATGCATTAGACTTTTTGGTTATTGTCTCAATCGTCATTGTATTGCATTGCATTATATGGTTTAAAGCTTTACAGAACTAACTGATATTAATATGCATTTTATGTAAGTATCTGCTATACAAAGATTTGCATTACAAGCACCAGTATCTCATCTTACTTTTTGACCATATAAATATCAGCATCTGCACAAAATTGCATATTTCTGCTCAGTTTGGGCCTTTTTTCCTACTCGTGTATAAGCTTAATATTCTCATATCATAAAATGTGAGGCATAAAAGCATGATTTATAAATAAATAAAAAATGATACAAATGCAAATTTGTATATACACACATATATATATATACACACACATATACAATATATGTATTATTTCATACGTCAGGCTTTACAGGTTTAAGATTAAATCAATAGTGAAAAAACAGAAGGAATTGTCTTGTCTGCATTGCTCTCTCTCTCTCTCTCTCTCTCTCTCTCTCTCTCTCTCTCTCTCTCTCTCTCTCTCTCTCCTCTCCTCTCTCTCTCTCTCTCTCTCTCTCTCTCTCTCTCTCTCTCTCTCTCTCTCTCTCTCTCTCTCTCTCGCTCTCTCTCTCTCTCTCTCTCTCTCTCTCTCTCTCTCTCTCTCTCTCTCTCTCTCTCTCTCTCTCTCTCTCTCTCTCTCTCTCTCGCTCTCTCTCTCTCTCTCTCTCTCTCTCTCTCTCTCTCTCTCTCTCTCTCTCTCTCTCTCTCTCTCTCTCTCGCTCTCTCTCTCTCTCTCTCTCTCTCTCTCTCTCTCTCTCTCTCTCTCTCTCTCTCTCTCTCTCTCTCTCTCTCTCTCTCTCTCTCTCTCTCTCTCTCTCTCTCTCTCTCTCTCTCTCTCTCTCTCTCTCTCTCTCTCTCTCTCTCTCTCTCTCGCTCTCTCTCTCTCTCTCTCTCTCTCTCTCTCTCTCTCTCTCCTCTCTCTCTCTCTCTCTCTCTCTCTCTCTCTCTCTCTCTCTCTCTCTCT
>CM060627.1:30130145-30202645 GCA_030578275.1 Meda fulgida
TTTTTTCAATTTTTCTGTGTTTCTTAGGATAGAAGACAGATGAAAACTTATTTCAAATATTGATTTCAAAGCTGTGCTTTAGACCTGCCAGGTTTACAAACATGCTAAAAAGCTTTGGCACACAAGTACGAGTGTGGTATTACATAAGAAACACTTCAACGGGCCAAGTTGGACCTCCTCTCTCTTCCAGGCCCATCTGTCTGTCTTTACTCTCAGATTCTGTCTTTTTTATTCATCCCTCTCACTCATGTATTCCCAAGCTGCCTGTGTTTCTGTATGTTATGTGCATATTTTGCATTGCGTCTTTCAGTGTTAAGTCAGTGTCACTAGAGCGAGACAACAGTGATGTATCATGCCAGTTTTGGATGCCTGACATGCTGACTTAATGTAAAATGACACAGTGATGAATTAGATGATGGATTTAAAAAAAAAAAACATTACAAATCACACATTCAATTTGTAGTATAATATAATATAATATAATTTAATAGATTTCAGAGTAACAAAAATGATGTGCAATGTAGATCTGAGATCATTTAAACATACTGCAAACTCTTTCTGTACACAGCTTGTATGATTATTGTCAATGAGGAGTTATGACTATTCCAGAGCATGGAAAATGTATTGCACATTGTGTCTGATTGTGTTTGATCAGCCAGTGAATCCGTGTATTTCCACTGAACATGTTAGTTTGTGTCCTTGTTCTCCAGGTCCCAATCCATTATATACTGTAACTGTATAGGGAAAGGCTCATTTTCGAAACATAAATAGAAATGCAGGAGGGCTGCTCCTTCAGAAAACAAGCAAGGTGCTCAGAAGAGGCATTCAGCATATTCCTCAGTGCTGAGCTACAATAACAATGGGGTTTGGTTAGTGTAAGTGCTAAATGCAATGAGACACTGGAGCGCGTTGCTGTGTGTTTCGCATGAGTCAGCTGGCAGGCGCAGTATGAGACGAGAGTCCTGCAGTGATGTCCCTGTGAAAACAGCCTGGGAGCCGGCTGAGAATAGAAGTGAATTAAGTTCAGTTTGGTGGAAAGGCTTCTACACTTCAGGAGGTCATACAGATTAGGTGGGATGTCGACTTTTCTCCTTTAATGCACATTTCTTCACCTTTAGCTTTACTTGGGGGAAATAATACTAATAGGGTCAATGAATGGCGTGACAGTCATTTTGTCCTCTATCAATTTATTTAATAGATTCAAAATGCAATTTAAATAATTAGCTTTTTTTTTTTACTTATCTCTGTTTTAAAATTCATTTTGGAAACATTAAGGACCCTCAGGAATGTGTGTCAAGCTCAATACATTTCTTAAAACATCAGATAATTTGACCTTTTTTTAATGACAAAGCAAGGATAGTGCAGGTTGTAAAATGTCATGTGGTGCGACGCTCCACAAATATAATTATATTTATGAAAAAAAAAAAAAAAAAAAAAGATTTAGATGTGCATAGTCGGATGTATCCAAAGTGTATACAATATATAACTTTTTTACTTGGTTACACCATTTGACATTAAATCTAAGTGATAAAATTAAACCTTTTCTTGAAAATTGTAAAATACTAATAACAATACTATCAAAACCGCATGAAGCCAACATGAATACAAAGAGTACATTTCCAATAATTTTCAATAATTCCAATAATTTATATATATAATGTAAATTGCTTTCTCCTGGCCTGTTTATGACCATTAACGTTTTGCATTGTGAGGAGAAAAGGTGAAAGAAAGAAAGAAAGAAAGAAAGAAAGAAAGAAAGAAAGAAAGAAAGAAAGAAAGAAAGAAAGAAAGAAAGAAAGAAAGAAAGAATAAGAGCAAAATGGCTCCTGGGCCAAAAGGCTGAGAGTCTCGGCTTCATTTCCCACTCCCAATCCTTATAACGGTCGCCTCATCTTACAGTTTCAGAGGCTAGACACTACTTCATCTGGGAAATTACTGCAGCTCAGATGATATTCCCGATCGCTGAAATGCAGAGTGGTGTTTTTTTCTTCTTCACAGTTTTATTTCATTATCACCAGTCTGAGTTATTACATTTTCCTGTTTCTCATTTAGTGTGTAATTATGGAGGCGTACGAGTGGCGGCAGAGAGCGGTTGTGGTGCCAGGTCAGGTGGAGCGCTTTGGAGAAGCAATGGGTTCAGGCCGGGTGAGCAGGGCACAGGAGAAGGGCGTATGGTGGGCACTGTCAGTTATCCAGCGGGAAACGTGCCAACATCCACAGAACAGCGGGCACAGTGACACAGATTAAAGAGGACTGCACAAACATACCGAGACAAGCCATTATTCATTGTGTCTCCACTAGTTTCTTGAGTCTAACGAGCTTTGCTCACAGTAAATCTTCTCTTGTAATAAGGGGCCATTTTCTTTTACCCTTTTGGAGCGACATTTTTTGCACGTTTATGTCATCCACAAGACAAAAGTTCACCGTTTGCAAATAATCTTCAATCTCATTCCCTTCGGTAAATGGTGCTTTCACAATGCGGTCAGAAGTTTACACTTCGTCTCGTTTCAGTGATGCAAGACCTGTTTCTAACTGAGATCTGGAATCCTGCCTATCGTAATTGAGATATTAAATACATTACGATTTTCCCCTCGAGGAAAGAAGCTTGTCCAACACTAAAAGAGAATTATGGGAGTTTACAGAAGCAAGAGGTAATCATGATTTGAGGCTTGTTTTTTGGGAGGGGTCTTTTAAATAAATAGTAATGTTCATTTTACTTAAAGGAATTAAATAAAGGATTTAAATGGGTTTAGGGGAATAAAGAAAAAGAAAGAAGAACATTATAAGAATAAGAATAAGAATTTTTGTAAAGTAATCAATTTGAACTGTTTGCAATATTTTTATTTTAAAATACTCACACATTCAATATGTTAAAAAAGGCAAAAAATACTTCTTGTCTCGTCATATTCAGTTATGAATGACACGAATCATGTAAATGATAGCCTATGTTTTCGATGAAATGGAAAAATTTGACAAAAACTTAGGCCACTTTGCATCACTGAATATTATTGGCTTTACTGTCAAATATTAAATGTTGAGCAACTTGCATCTTATCTCACACTCTTTCTCTGTTAAAAACTGCAGCGTCGTGCTTGAATTCGCGTTTGGTTTCTGTGAACAGTAAATCCAAACTTCTTTGATTTGATTGGTCATCTCAATCATTTTAACATTGTCGAGCACTGTTATGCTGCCTTCACATGCCATGGGGAATTTCCTACTTCCCACTTATGAAGTTGGGATTACACACTTGTCGCGTTCAAACGCTTTGTTGTCGGAAAGAATAGGAATCATTCCAGGTTTATTCTTGTTGATTTTTAAAGCCAAAAAGTAAAGTTCATTGACAAACTGTCACATCCACCAGCTGGAGTTCCCATGACCTCCACCAGAGGGCACTCCTCCCGTCTCCTTTGTTATCTGATCATGAACTTCATTTCCCATAACCCATTGCCTGGACTCATTATGCTTGATTACTTCCAGCTGTGTGTCATGATCCTGTTCAGTTCCGCTTATATAAGTCCCGTGTTTTCACTTACTCTTTGCTAAGTCTTGTTAGTGTTACACTGCATTTCTGAGTGCTCTCTGCAGTTTTCCAGTGTTATGGTTCTGAACTTCTGCCTGAATTTACCTATGTTTTGGACATTGTTGATATTTGGATTATGATTTTGTATAACCCCTATTCTGTCATGACAACTCTCTAGAGATTGGTATGGTAATAGATCTTGGCATGGTAATGAATATGACATGCTATTTGGTCTTTGAGGAATAAGATCTGCTGCTGCTGCGGAGCACGTACAGAGACTTGCTACTGCCAATACATTCACAGACATTGCTGTGAGAACGTAAGTCACGTTGCTGCACATGTAACATACATGAATTAGCAGATCTTTACAGGTGGAGCTGGGGAAGGGGAAGGGTTCTGAAAGGGTTCAGACTGTTGACAGCACACAATGCCAAGTATCTGAATGTTTGAGAAGCAAGCTCATTGGACACTGATGCAACGGCAACCAATCAGCTAATGACATGATTGCTACCAATAAGCTAAAGACATATCAGCCTGCACCATTCAGAGTTTCATGCCAGAACTATGTAATAGTTTTGTTTGGATCTTCAACTGGTCTGTCAGAGCAGTTCGTAACGCAAACATTCACAGTGCTATCTAGAAATTTCAGTCAAATATGTGCTATTTTTGCTGTGTATAGAATATGCTTCAAAGGGTTATTCATGGATGTAAATATGCTTAAAAATCTTAACAGGAAGACAAGGTGATGTTGTTGTTGTGGAAAAGTTATTCCCACAGTTAATGGGACACCCAACTCAGGAACTTGGGTTTCAAAATCATCCCTGAGCTTCCCAGTGGTAAATATGACTTGAGAGGAAGTTAATTTCCAATATTCAAATAGGAAAGTCACATGATAATAATCCGATCGCACGTTAAGGCAGTATTAAACCGCAGAAGCAGGCCAGTTTAGAAATGCAACTTTTAAAAAATTGTGGCCGGTTGACAAAAACCAGTAGGGGAACGGATGAATACACCTCTCCCAGTCACCCTTAATGACATCAGCAGCTGTTGACCAATGGCTATGCAAATCATCACTCCCAGCGCGTCCCACAGTCCCACAGCTGTAAGCGTCCATCATGGGGTTGCGGCCCTCATATGGAAGACATAGGCTGTAAAACTTTTCATTTTTCATCTCCTCTCACGGTTACAGCCCTGATGTAGCGCTGATTTTCGGATGGGTCCCTCGTCGGCTGGCCTGTAGTTTATATGCCATGTGTTGTTCTCTTGGATCCTCGTCAAACTCCCAGCCTCAAATGAGGGCTGAGGACGCAGCTCTGGATTGAATGATGATCTGAGCATTTAGGGTCACTGATGTGATGTGATTTTTTTTTTTTTTTTTGTCCTTTGTGCTCCCCATTAATTTTTTCAAAAATAACTTAAAATCCAATTCATACATACAGTACAAATACTTTTGATTTGTGTTAAAACACATTTTTTATCTTTTATTATTATTCCTTTTAAAAAAATGATCCACTTCTTGGTATTTGATTTTTAAAAAAAAAAAAAGACTTGACTATCTTTTGTCCTCAAAATATATATATATATAAAATTTTATTATATGATAATTTAATATATAATAAAAACAATTATTGTGTCAAGGTCAACAAATCTTCAATTGATCAGATTATTTTATGACATGGCGAGGTTAAGGGTGAGACTTGCCAAAAACATTATGGCATATAATTTTACCTTAAATATATTAAACAAAAACATTTATGAAATAATGATTTAGATGTGTACCCTCACATGTATTCAATGTATAAGGAAAATGTATTATTTATGTATATTTGTGTATGTATATTTTTTTACTTGATGGTTACACCACATGCCATTTTAAGTGTTAAGAAAAGCAATATTTTGAACAAAGAGCTGAGAAAATCGAGACTAAAATGTGCATAAGCAATGATTTTATTGCTTGTTTCTGTTTCTTTTTTGCCTGTGTTTTGATCTGGAGATTCAGTACTCTTTCAGAAACTAGTTAAATTAGGCTATTTTGCCTGCAAAATGAAAAAGCAAATGCAAAATGTAACTGTATTCTGTATGTCACTGACCCTTAATCAAATATTGTATTTTTTAGTGAAACCACCTCCTTAATGAAGTCATTTGCACTACATATAATAACACAGAAGATGTTATTTAGAGAAATAAACGGTCCAAGTTGACTCTGTCCCGGGTCGGGCCGTGACCGATCTCCTCCAGGTCTTTAGCGAGTGATGTACAGGTAGGATGCCGTCGCCTGAAAGGCGGATTTGTAATTTCCTGCTAAACGAAGCCCTAATTTTCAGTGTCGTTGGCAGTCTCTCTCAACTTTCCCCTAGAAATGAAACATGTATATTTTGCTTAGTGCAGACAAAGGCAATAACTCTAAAGTCCAAATCAAGAAATCGCAATCCAGGACTTTTTTTTTTTGTCGATGGATTGTGGTTCCTCAATAAACTATAAGAAACATCTGAGATGGCCTCATTTTAAAATAAGCATGAAGAAAGAGCAGCAGGCAACAGAGGCCGGCCGCAGGCTCGCACGTCTTCATATGAAGGATTTATAAAGTGTTTATATAAACGCTGAACTGACCAACACAGCATAAATGAGTGCGGGATCTCAAATTTCATAGCAAATTGCTTGTTTAAGGAGAAGCCGATAACAGCTAGGTTAGCTGCAATTAGGCTTTATTAATGACCCAAAAACCCTCGGTGGAGTATTTTTCCAAACATACCAACGATCCTTTGCCAAAACAGATGCAGGCTGGATGGTGACCATCTCGCTTCTGACTCCAGAAAGGGACGGGGAAAAACACATCTATTTATTTGCTTCCATAGAAACGTCTTTGAGAAGCTTGCAGTGTTTTATGAGACTCAATATAAAGTCAATTCTCCGTGAAGTGCACAACCCCTCCTTCTGGCGGATGGTGAATGGCCCCTGTTACCTGTGATTTCTTGGCTCAATAACAAACAGTAGTTGTAATACTTCATCTGAGGAAGGAAGCAGAAGCTTTAAAAGCAATAAAATATTGGCCAAAACTAGCACAATACCAGCCTGCACGTCCTCATGGTAGCAAAACACATCAATAGCTTTCATAACGGAGGGCAAGACCCGCCGCTGGGCTTTACAACATAGTCTGGCCTGTAATATCTATTAAGATTTATGCACTAACATTTATATCATCAGAATGATCTGAACAAAATGATTTAGTTTTAGAAATCTGGCTGTTCTTAAAGAGAAAATAGTAACTTTCCAACTTATCTCTGCAGTTCTGCCTTTAAAGTGTGTCTCTCCTGTACAGGAATGGTCCACACATTTGCTTTCAGCTTTGACAGGAATCCTTGTCTATAGATTTGTAACTTTGAAATCCATTTTTTTCCCCTTACAGACGAGGGCCTTCAGCTTAGAGACGCTCCAGACCACCTGTCCTAAAAAACAGATCTTGGGAGTGTAATAGCAGGCCTGAAAAGGGTGAGCTATGCGTTTGTCATCACATTTGCAAATAAGCATGTTAAAGTCAAGCAAATTCATTTAATGTTTGTCTCTCTAATTTATTTATTTTTAACATGGGGAGATGAGCTTTTTTTCCCCAATGGATTGAATGAAGTAAATTGAAAGCATAAGTAGTATAGTAAAGATCTGATTTCTAAATGTTTGTTATTATAGTATTGTAAAGTCAGACGATTTGAGTCTTCACACATACCTGTTAAAATACTTTGGGACTTTCAAATCCCCTAATTTTTTTTATGAAATTAAATTGTAAAAATGACAGGTGACCCAAGATGTGATTAACTCTGTCTTAAAAAAAAAAAAAAAAAAAAAAAAAAAGAAAGTTGCCAACCACTGCCATATTTTTTGATAATTTTCAAAAAAATGTAATGGCCACCAGAATATTTTGTTGTATGAACATACATTGTATCAAAAGAAAGAACAGAGGATCTGCTTTGAAACAAACAAACAAAACAAAAATACATTTTATTCTAGATTCATGCATTCTTTTTTTATCAACACTTGAATGTGGTTAAGTTTCATTAAAAAAAGCTGAGAAAATCACGTCTTTTTCAAACACTAGCTACAACGTGCATAAGAAATGCTTGTATTGCTTGTTTCAGCTCCTTTTAGGCCTGTGTTTTGATCAGAATATGTACTCTTTCATAAGATGCATAATAGCGCCCCCTACGGTATAACAGTGAAAGCTGGAAAATTCTGTCAATGCCAGGGAAGTGCTGTTGGAAAAATGACAGAAAATTCGAGAAGGGAAATTCTTACACCTCCCGTGAAGAAACAAGAGTGGATGTCATTGACTAAACAATCTTTTGAAGTAAATAATGTTTGTAAGACTAGCTTATATTGCTTTCGAAGAATGAAATAACAGCTAGTCGTGAAACATAAAATAAATTATACGCATGCCCACCAGATTCGTCATGAGTCATTTTGTACCCACCTCTTTAAAAAAAAAGCTCTGATGTCCTGTCCACTTCTTTTTGACATGATGCTGGTATAATTCTCTCTATCTGACTATCGTGCTTTCAAACGAGCTGACAGCTTGGCATGGACAGTGAACGAGCGGGAACGAAGCTAACTAGTCTTTGCTGGGATGAGCTGAGGCAGAGAATTTCTGGCCAAGGTATCGTAGACGAGCAAGTTATTTTAACCTTCATACAGTATAAAGCACCATACCAGGTTGCTAGTGCCATGGACTATAACATATCAAAGTGATAACCTGTAGAACAAATGGATGTTGTTGTACCCAGCATGGATCTGCAGAGCACTGACACAAAGGTAAGACATGATATGTTTATTTGATTTGCTGGTATTGTGGCTAGGTCTTGTGCATTTGCACACAAGGGATCGGCTGTTTTAACTCTCTTGCAATTAATGTTAGCCTTAGCCACCAACTTACTTAGCTAGTTACGGTTTGCGTTCGTACAGCAAGCATTGGTGGAGATGATCGTGGAGTAGTCAGTATCTTGTTTAATTATTGCTTGAATCTATTGCTGAATTCGGGAATAGCTGTGATGATGATGAGGATTGGATGCTTTCAAGTTTTGGTCAAAATGCCTGATGTAGATTAGATAGATGCATATTGTTGTGAATTGAGCACTTGAAAACTTAAGGCTTTCTTCTTCATAAAACGAGTCGGACATCATCTCTTTCGCGCAGGTCATGTTTTGAAAGATGATGTCCTGTAGCTTACTAATGTAAATAAATAAATAAAAATGTGTACAAAAGAGAAAAAAAAATGAATGCGTCATTCAACCCAGCACTTCTGAAAATGCACTTAAGAATGCTTCTGTCCCCAGCACATTTCAAACCAAACTGACGCCCATGCTTATAGAGCTTCATAATTAAAATACTTTTAAAAACTCAGAAAACCAAACAGGATGACTTACAGCGTCTCGTGATCTATGCAACACAATCTACATGCCTTATCACTAGGTGGCGATAGTGAAGCTTAAAAGGCAAGGAAAGTGAAGCAGAAGAAGAGCATTACTAGTGATGATAGAAGGAGGGGCTCTGATGACATGTAGAATGGCTGTTTCATTGTAGGGGGCGTTACTTGAGGTTTAGAGTTTAAAGTTTTATTTGCCATTTGTACCGGTACAGCTATACAGGTACATAGGAATTTTTGTAGCAGAGCTCGTTGAGTCAGCATAAAAATAAACATAGAAAACCAGCTAACAAGCTACACACAACACACTACACACAATAAATAGACCTTAAAAAATACATTCAACGAAGGGCAGCTTAAACCTATGTCAAGCAACCCCCCTTAAATTTAAGATTGCTCCACGTTGAAAAAAAATATTTCACTATCCCAAGAAATATTAAAAAAATTACTATAATAAACATTTTCTAACAGAGACCGCCACATTAACATTGCATAGCCTTCCTGTACCACATCTATACAAAAGAGATAACACCTGTCATTTTACAAAAAATGAGGGAGACACATTTGTTCCTTCTGCCATGTCCTTCGCCATCAGTCTCACCGTGGCTGGAAAGAAACTGTTATAGAACCGCACCCTGTGTGAAATAATACTGTCCGGTCTGCTACATCTCAAGTTATATATTGAGTGTTTAAGTTTGAACATGGAGTGTGCAGGGTGGTGTGTGTCCCTTAGAATGTTCTTAGCTCTCTTCCTGCAGCGTTGTGTGAATAAAGTGTACATAGAAGGAAGGTCCGATTCAATGATCTTCACCGCTGTCGTTATTACCCTCTGGAGAGCTCTCCTTTCTGCCTGGGTGGTGCTTCCAAACCAGACAATGATACCATTTGTTAGAATGCTCTCCACAAGTCCTCTATAGGCCTGGATGAGTGGGTTGCGGCTGAGTCCTGCCTTCCTTAGCTGCCTGATCAAATAAAGCCGCTGTTGGGCCTTCTTCACTGTGACAGCAGTGTTTGTGGTCACACTCAAATTTGAAGACACTTGCAGGCCTAGGAACTTGTGACTCTCAACTTTTTCCACCTCAATCCCCTTGATGATCAGTGGCTGTAGAATGGATTTCTTCCTAAAATCCATGATTAGATCTTTTGTTTAATCTATATTCAGAATGAGATCATTGTCATCCCCATAAGCCAAAATATTGTCAATCAGCTCCCTGTAACCAGTCTCATCCCCACCTTTAATCAGGCCCAAGACAGTTGTGTCATCAGCATATTTAATGTTAGCAGTGTTGTTCTGGTTAGTGCCACAATCATGTGTGTAGAGAGTAAAAAGATTTGGGCTAAGACAGCAGCCCTGTGGTGTTCCTGTGCTTAAAGTGAGCTCAGTTGAGATATTACTTCCCATCCTAACTTTTTGTTGTCTGTTTGTAAGAAAATCCAAAACACAGTTACAGGTGGTAGTTGGGACCCCGAGGTAGACCAGCTTCTCAATTAGCTTTCCAGGTGTTGGAAGCGGAGCTATAATCCAAGAAAAGCATTCTTACGTATGTTCCATTCCGATCCAGGTGTTGAAGAGTGAAATGCAGAGCCATGGCCACTGCGTCGTCCACTGACCTATTAGGGCAATAGGCAAACTGTGAGGGGTCAACATTGTCCGGAACCACAGAGTTAATGTGTCTTAGTACAAGTTTCTCTAGACACTTCATGGGGACTGATGTCAATGCGACTGGCCTGAAATCATTCAGGGTAGATGTATCTACTTTCTTGGGGAGTGGTATAATAATCGACGACTTAAATAAGCGTGGTACCACTTCCTGTGTAAGAGACATGTAAGTGTACACACCTGCTAGTTGTTCGGCACAGACCTTCAAAACTTTTGCCGATACCCCATCAGGTCCCATTGACTTACGGGGGTTTAGTTTATCAAAAACCTTCCGGACCTGTTCTTGTGTGACCTGAAGCGCAAAATCCTCAGTGTTTAGACAAAGTTTTGAGGGAGTGTCCCATTTCAGTCTATCAAATCTAGCATAAAAACCATTAAGTCAGTCTGGTAAGGTGGCATCTCTAGTCTCAGTCCTGTGTGTACTTCTCTTATAATTAGTGGCCGATTGAATTCCCTGCCACATACTGCGTGTGTTGTTTTCCATATAGTGGCTTTCAAGCTTTTGGGAATATGACTTTGCAGCTCTGATGGATTTCCTCAAATCATAACGGCCTTCTTGTATTCTTCCCTGTCCCCTGTATTGAAAGCTACCTTTCTTAGCTTGATCTTCAAGCGTATATCTCCATTAAACCACCGCTTTTGGTTTGGAAAAACACGGATAGTTCTAGAAGGGATACAGATAGATGTACACCAATTGATATAGTAACTAACAGTCTCTGTGTAGTCATGAATATCCTCCGAAGCATCCTTGAAGATATTCATGTCTGTAGTCTCTAGGCAGCCCTGCAAGTTCATCAATGCACTTTCAGACCAGATGTTAACAACTTTAGTTGTGGTTGGATTATCCTTGAGTCTTCTAATATAGGTGGGGGTGGGGGGTGTAGATGCGTGGTTTGTAGATCACTTCAGATTCTCGCTGTTAGTACTACTGTTTAATGAATACTGTGAATTCAGATATACTGCCATTTACACGTGTTTTTTTGCCTACTATATAATATTCAGATTCAGATCTTTTATGAATGAGTCACTGAATCATTCACTCAACTGAATGATTCAGTGAATGAATGATTTCACTCACTGATGAATCAAAACACTGATTCATTTAGGAACGAAACACCACAGGCGTGTTCGACTTGAAGCGATGCTGCACAGAGCGATCAACGTATGACATCAAAGTACAGTGAGAGCAATTCAAAGCATATGCTCTCGCTGTACTTTGATGTCATAAATTGATCGCTTTTCATATTAATCACAGGTTTAACCATCTGATATTTGACAAGCAACAGGGAATTATTTTCCTATTTAATATTTCTTCAAACAATATAACAATATCATATTCTCAGATACTGTGCTTTAATTAATATTAAAAAGGTTTAATGTGAGTTCAGATATAATTTTACGTAAACTTTGAAAGCAAGGGATATTTTACCTCAGATTTTAGAAATAAATTAAAGAAGTTACACAAGAGTTTAAAGAATTCCATGACAAAGATTAGATCAGTCAATCAGTATTTTTAATGTTAAAAGGTTTAATATTTAATAATTATATTTATCTATTTTCGTTGTGAGTGCGGTTGGCTTGCAAAGAGAGCTCCGCCCACATGCTCTTCTGATTGGCTGTTCTGGTGTGGGTTTTATCGCATCATGTCTGGTTAGCATGCCTAAATATGACTGAATCAACCTAACTTAATTAAGTTACAATTATAATATTTTTTAAATGTTAGAAATACATCCTTAAGGTAAGAATTGCACATTTTTACAATTTTAGATTTTTACAAAACTAGGCTTACATATTGTCCGTCTTTGGTTTTGTCTGAAGGGTGCTGGTATGCAAACGTGTGTGGATAACCAGACAGTGAGAAATCGCTTCTGCATTGCCAATGAGATGTTTAACACACTCCAGGGCAAGAGAGGACCTTTTTATTAGCCATCACTCATCAGTCGATGGGGCCGGGGAGCAAACAGGGGGTCAGGAGGTCCACGAGACTGCCAAAAAGTGGAACGCTGGGAGACGCAGCGAACCCTGTACTACCACTCCACAAAACTCTCGAGCCAGGTTTGAGTGAGTGAGAACACAGGGGGAGACATAACTCTCACCTCTTTCTTTCTTTGAGGGTAGAGAGGGAGACAGACAGAGAGATGGATGGAGCTAAAACAAAAAGCTGGAAATGTCTGCAGAATGTCATCGGAACGATATGCATCCTGCGGCCAAAACAAACTAAACATAAAACCCTCCGAACGGACAGTGGCGCTTTCCCTCATAGACTCGCGGACCGCTCAAGGCCAAAAGACCCACCAAAGACATGAAATATCAAACAGGACCTTCTCCCTGTGGTGTTGTGAGCCAATTATGTAATCAGAGAAACTCTTCAGAAGTGCGTGCTGAGAGTAAGCGATCCATCACTCCTGGATACGAAGCGGCGCAGATATATGTGACACTCCCAAAAAGCCAAATCACTCCAGATGACTAATGTAGTCTGTATAGCAGATCTGTGTCCAGTTGTTCTGATAGGATGCCTATCAATGTTGTATTCTTGAATACATAAATACTTTATTTTGAAAGTCTTATAACAGCTGTCAGTTTAATATTGGCCCTTTGCTTGTTTCTTTTTATAGTTGCCAGATCATTGTCCACGCTAACTCTCTTATTCTGTCTTTTCTCTTTAACTGTGGTAGTCTGATCCACAGGTGGGCATTGTTATAGCAGTCTCAACGCCTCAGTTTTGTGTCTGACCCTGTCTGACATCTTACCCAATAAACACTAGAGGAACTCTTAAGGTGAGAACAATTGGCTGAGCTCATCTTTGTAACTTAGTACAAGTGGATATATCATTGAGGTCCACTGAGTACTGGATAATAGATTCATGACCTGGATTCTTGACTCTTTGCTATCAATAGTTTCTGCAACATCAGTAAGGAAACTTTTGTTCCAAGGTAAATGAACACTACAAACTTAAAATCATTTCATCGACATTGATTTAGGTCACTGTGGCGTTGATAGTAACTAAAGAGGGCGAAATGGACAGTTCAGTTCACTTATGCTTTAGTTTTTAATCACATTGCTGTACTTTTTACAATGCATATAAAATGCTTTGCAATACCATAATGCATTCAAGTCACAGATTAATAGCCTTTTACTAAGGATGCACAATACATTATATAGATCTTTTCCTTTTAATTAAATTTTTTTTGGCATCTGTCGACATTGGATCTTTTATAACCACAGTTTATAATTTATTAACACTGTTAAATATATATTTTTTAGCAAATCCCAAATGAATATAAGATTTTCATACTGTACATAAATGTAATGTTGTGCTGCCTAAATTGCCTTTTAGGATTTAAAGTGAGTTTTTAGTGTTTTATTTCATATAATTAGACAAAAAACTGTAGCATTGTAATGTTGGCCATTTATCAGGTATTGGCCATAAATAAAGAGAATTTTAATACCAACTAATCCCTAAATTTACCACTAGCACATTTTATTTAAAATCCAGCTGGGGTCACAGTTTAGTTTAGGGTCCAATTCTCACTATTAACTAACTATTACTATTATGCAGAATAAGGCATTAATATGTGCTTTATAAGTACTAATAAACAGCCAGTATAGTAATATGCATGCTAATAAGCAACCAGTTAATAGTACGAATTGGACCCTAAACTGAGGTGTTAATAGTGTTAGTAATATAAATATCTTGTTCTTTCCTATATGATGTTTTGTAATGATTGGCTGAGTAGCAACAGTATCAGTAAGAGACAGTGAAGGGTCAACTTGGCTTGGTTTGAATTAATTTACTACGCTTTCTCATCAATAATACATGGCAAAATCGAACAGCGCAAGAACATGCTAGTGAACTGAGATGAAAAAGACGTTAAAAGAAGCAGGAAAAACCTCCCATGTGGACACTCCACTCTGCTCCATTAATTCAACAGCATCGTACCTGCTGAAAGCATGGAGAAAAGAGGGCTGGTGTGGTTGAGAAAGACAGATGTACTGCTTCTATGCTGAAAAGCATAAATCTGCTTTAATCTAGCATTTACACAACTATACTCTGTGTCCAGCCAAGCTGTTTTTGCCATTCTGCACTTCCACAGCAAGAGATGTCACACGTGGAAACCGTGCCAAATCAGCCCCCCGCACCAAATCACGGCCCCTTGATGGGTTTGATTTAAAGGCAACTGGTCCTGAATCTGGGCAGTTTTGCAGTGTCCCACACCCACAACTTCCTTACCCCTCCTTTCCTATATTCACTTCATCCAGAGCATTACTCACGATGATAAATCGCCCCAACATGAATGACTTATGCGAAGCTGGGAGGCGGGGGCACGGAGACACTGTGAAAGTGATAGTCCTGTGGATATACATAGTCCATAACACCACCTCGAGGAGCAGCAAAGGGGATCGTATTTGCAACCGACTGCAAAAGGACAGTAAATATATGACATGATAGATATTATTTATCCTTCGTCTCTCTCTCCCAAGTTTCTCTGGGTTGTAAAGCCATGCGAATGGCAGCCTCTCTTTGGGGATTGGAGTTTATAAACATACTTCTTCAGCCACAGGTGGTAATGAGCCACAAGAGGGAACTTATATGAGGTTTAGGATGTGGGATAGAGGGAATTATGTTTTTATAGCACATCCGAAAGCCTCACGCTCTTCCAACGTTGTCTCCAATGTAAAATTTCATGCCTGTCGAGTGGCGCCCTTATTTCAGCAGAATCGTACGAGGGAAGGACTCCTGAGATACCTGCTCCGATGCCTCTCCATACACGCACCCCTCGGCCACCCTTATAAACCTGACTGTAAAAATTAGTAAGGCATAACGCTGGCTCCCTCATTGGGTGAGGAGAAATTTGTGTCGTTTTCTCTTCTGTTATCCTATCATCCTTTGAGCTTTGGGTTCACAGAAGCATACGAGTTCACACAAGTCCTTTGTTCATTACTTAAAGGGATATTTCAATCAAAAATAGATATTCTGTCATCATATTCTCACCCTCGTGTCGTTTAACACCTATCTTTTTTCAGTGGAGCACAGAAAAACATATTTTGAAAAGTTTTGGACCCCTTTGATGACTTTCATTGCATGGACAAAAACAGTTGAAATATTCTTCAAAATATCTTCTTTTATGTTCACTCTCAAAAACAAAAGAACGTTTTTTCTGCAATGCCATTGTAGAATCAATCTGGGTTTCCCAAAGAACCTTTCAGTAAACAGTTCTTAAAATAACCATTTTTTTCTTAGTGTGCAGAACATTTTGTGAAAAAACCTTTTGTGCAATGGAACGTTTCCACGGATGTTCTTTATGGAACCATAGATGCCAATAAATAACCTTTATTTTTTTAAATATGTTTCATAGAACACAGATTGGAGCAACATGTGGGTGATTAAAAAAATGAGTTTTCATTTTTGGATGAACTATGCCTTTAGGTTTACTTGAAGACACAAAGTACCAATTTTTATGATGGATCTCAGATACAAAAACATAAAAATGACAAATATACATCAGCTACTCTATTTAGCTTGAAAGAGATCTTTCGGGTGGAATAAACATGTTTGGAAAACCGTCAGAAGAGATATTGGAGCCATCCAAGAACTGTAAGGAAGTAAATGCCAAAGTCGTGTTTAGAAGTTTACCTTTTACCTTTCCCTGTTTCTCACTGTGAATGACAGAACGTTTGAAGAGAAACAGCATGAGATTCATGAGGTAAGATGCATTTACTTGAGCTCTTCCCACAGTTCTTGACCCAGGTTTTGGTATTAAGGCCATGGAAGTATAGTTTATTTGGATGATGGTTCCTCTTGTAGCTAAATGCTGCCATGCTATTCGAAAAACTGCTCCAGCATGTCGTAACGGTATTCATATTCATGTCACAGGGAGCGAGTACTTTTTAAGAAAAGATAACTTATAGAAGATGTCACAGAACCAATTTCATCTCAAGCGCACTAACAATCTTCATGTAACTGGTTAGATTACGTAATGCAAATGTCTGCGGCAGTTTTGCTGGAGAGATGTTTCTTATTCTGTCTGGTATTGATACTGACTCGAGATCAAGATCCTGGTTTTGTGAGTTTTTATCCATGCATGTCCACCCATCATTTCTCTCACAGCCGTCCAAACTAGCGACTGCTCGGTCGTTCAAGCTACCTACAACCCTCGGAGAACAACAGCCATCCAATACAGCAGAACCTAAAGCACGGCCTGTAAGAGCCAGCTGGTTTCAGACAAAAGCTTTCACCACCTGGTCAGATCCTCGGCTGCGCTTTTACTTTCAGATCCGATGGCTTCTCCGCTTGGTGAAATTCCCAAGAGCCTGGCAGAACGAGTGAGATTCCTCCACCGACATCTGCTACAGTTATCCTTGGCAATCAGCTCTGGCTAGACATTCCTTTATTGTTATTTCTTTGTTCAGCTCTTTGGAGAGAAAATAAAGATATTAGAGACATAAGAGCAAGAGGCTAACGGTGAGCCGAGACCGGTCTGATTCCATTCCTGCATTTCAGATGAAATCAACATGTTTAGCAAAATGATGAATATCTTCGCATTCACGTGTCAGGGCTGAATGTAGGATTGTGGGGTTTCAAAAACATCCCCTAGTTTGCTTGCAACCAGGAAAGCAAGGCGTAGAAGAACAAGTCTTGGGATCTAACCGGCTAAACATCTTAAAATGTGCTGTTGAAAAGAAGTCTCAGCCTCCTCCTGCTGTTGGTAAAACAAATGTCCCTCCCATATAGTGTTATTCTTATCCAAGCCAAACTGTTAAAATAATTGACTCGCAATCATTTTTCAGTTTGTCATGGCGAAGGCGAGACTTCGATTTAACGGCTCACTTAAATGACAATGTTGACTTGTTTTTATCCAAGAGCTGCTGGGTTATCCCCTTCTCGACTGCCAATCTGTATTCTTCAGTTCACCATGATGATGTCTGAAAGCTTTGCAGTGGTCTTACATTAACTCAAAAATACACAATTATGAGAACTTGAATTGGAATAATGAATAAATTTGTTGCTGGATTAAGATGTTTTTACACTTTGAGTTTTCGCTTCTTTGTTTGATTCCTGTATTTCATACTTCGTTTCATCCTTTTCCCAGCATAACACCCAAGACGTACCCAATTGTCCAGACCAAACTCTCACACTTGAGTTGAACTAATGCAAGTAGAACAGAGCAAACATACTGTAGGCTTTCATCAGTTCAACTCAAACCTAACAAGGAGCCTCTCAGAAAACAAACTTGTGGCTCTAAACGTTATTCACACACAAAAATGGCAATATTAGTTAGAATGAGACAAATCACCATATGACAACATAAATACATTACATGTCGAGTTTTCCCTCTGTAGCAATGCTCCATCACTTCAATTACTGGAGAATCCAGCTACCACAGGCCTCATTACTTTGCCATGAACAACTAGCTGCTGCTCACAGAAGGGCAAAGACTTCAACCTGTAAATATGCACTACTAATGAGACGTAACATTACTGCTGTAACCAGTGATTTTCCATTTTTACTCCACTTCAAACTTTATATAACACTCATGATAAAACACAAAAGTACTACTAATCATATATCACTCTATTTATTGTCTATCGCTGCCACAAAAAGGTCAACATCCAGTAAATTGAAATGATGTGGTTTCTTGCATTTTTCAGTTTGATACGCTGAAATAAAATGTCTTACTTCGAGTTGTCATGGATTGAAAAACCCACTATATATTTTCTAAATGCGTTTTAATGACCTTCTTGTGAATGATTTATTCATGCATATTCTTTGTTTTGACCTTTAATCAAAATGTCATAACTCGATCTTCCAGTGAAACGACTTCTCTCTGGTGATGTCGGATTTATTCAGTCATTTAGTCTGCATAAACCCGACCCTTTCTTTCATTTCTTTTTCTTTTTCAATAAACCAAATCACTTAGAAATGTGGCAAAATATGTTGCTTTTTCTTTATATTGAAACAACTTTAAAACTAAGCTCACACGTGATGCCTAACACAAGAATGAAACTCATTGGCTCTTGCTGAAGCTCAAACGTGATGCGTAACACGAGAATGAAACTCATTGGCTCTTGCTGAAGCTCAAACGTGATGCGTAACACGAGAATGAACCTCATTGGCTCTTGCTGAAGCTCAAACGTGATGCGTAACACGAGAATGAAACTCATTGGCTCTTGCTGAAGCTCAAACGTGATGCGTAACACGAGAATGAACCTCATTGGCTCTTGCTGAAGCTCAAACGTGATGCGTAACACGAGAATGAAACTCATTGGCTCTTGCTGAAGCTCAAACGTGATGCGTAACACGAGAATGAAACTCATTGGCTCTTGGTGAAGCTCAAACGTGATGCGTAACACGAGAATGAAACTCATTGGCTCTTGCTGAAGCTCAAACGTGATGCGTAACACGAGAATGAAACTCATTGGCTCTTGCTGAAGCTCAAACGTGATGCGTAACACGAGAATGAAACTCATTGGCTCTTGCTGAAGCTCAAACGTGATGCGTAACACGAGAATGAAACTCATTGGCTCTTGCTGAAGCTCAAACGTGCTGCGTAACACGAGAATGAAGATGCTTGAGCTTCCTTTTACCACAACTGATGTGTGAGTTGATGAATGTTTATATGTGAATAAAAACCTAAATCCAATCTGTTTATCATATAAAGCTATCAAGTCTCTTCAGAACATTTGGTCTAAACTATTCAATTCACAGTGAATCTTACACATTTAGCTCTCCTCTCACTGTTTGACCTAGCACAAGCTGAAGACAACGAGGGAATCGTGTTAACGCTAATTATCGCACACTGCTGGAAGTGACATCATTCTCAGGCTTTAATAGAGACATAAGTGTAGGTTATATATTCAGAGAGAGTCACACGGATGTGACTTGATGGACTTTGGGGGTCAGAAGGCTGGAAACTTAGCAGTCTGTAAAAGTCCTGAAAATGATGGGTTTGCCATGTCAGTGATTCTTACCTCGCAAGATAGTCTTGTGTAAATCTCCCAGCTTTGGCTGATGTCTCACTCAGGCTTGTTAAGGTTTTCTGGAATAAATACTGGACAATTCAAATCTCTCATTTAGATTTGAAGCCTAGTCTTTATTACATTTTATGAGCAGGGAACAAATAAAAACCTTAAATGCAACAACATTCTTTACCTTCAATCACAAAACCCAATGTAAATGATTAACCTTTATGTTTTAATAACTCAAAACAACAAACTTTAAATAATATATATATATACAGTATATATGTATTTAAAAAAATAATATTATAATAAAATAGGTAACAATTTTACAGTCTCCTTGTTACATGTTACATGTACTTACCATAGTAATAACAGTAAATTATGCATAATTACATGCAACTAACCCTCAACCAAACCCTAATGATGCCCTAACCATAGAGTAAGTTCATGTTGTTCAAAAATATTACTCAGTACTTAAATATGTAATTACACTGTAACAAAGACACCTTAAAATAAAGGGTTACACTTTATTTTAATGTGTCCCTTTTACAGTGTAATTATACATTTAAGTACTGAGTAATATTAATTAAGTACATGTATTTACTATAGGGTTAGGATAGGATTAGGGGTTGGTTTAGGATTAGTTGCATGTAATTATGCATAATTTAAAGTTATTACTACTGTAAATACATGTAACGTGTAACAAGGACACATTAAAATAAAGTGTTACCAAATAAAAAAATATTTCATATTATTTAAATATTATTCATACTATTTTTTATGGTAACACTTTATTTTACAGTCTCCTTACATATGTTACATGCACTTACTGTAATAATAATTATGCATAATTACATGCAACTAACCCTAAACCAAACCCTAATCCTTACCCTATGGTGAGTATATGTTATTACCCGTTCCTTAATGTATAATTACACTGCAACAAGGACACCTTAAAATAAAGTGTAACCTTTTTCATTTTCACACATAAATCATTGAGGTTTCTGGGAATGTACAGTCAATCTCATCAAATCTTGAGGGTTAATATCATATAGACTCTGTTTTGACTATAGTTTTCTTTTACAAAAGCTGTACTTCAGTATTAGGTTGTTTTCATGTCAGGGAGAAGCATAACAACTTTTGCCAGTCTTGTCTTTTGGTTAATATCACATCCCTCTTCTTTAAACCTATAGAGGGCACTGTAGCTCTACAGGAGAGACAGTTTTGAGCCCTGATGCACAGTGATATGTCTATTGAGGGGAAGTGTGTCTTAGCACGTCCAGAGCAGGAAAGGGTGAATTAGAAAGTGTAATTAAAATGTATTGACACCATATGTGCTCCGCCTCTCTCAGCATTTGGACTGTGTGGAGGTGTTTAACCTGTAATTACAGACAGACCGCCTCCAGGCTGATTTATATAACCACACACACACACACACACACACACACACACATGCACGCGCACACACGCACACACGCACACACAAGCATTGTAACACACAAGTGTCAGGCACTATAGACAGGTGTCTGATTGATCTGGATTTAGTTTTAGAAAAATACTTGGCCAGTAAAGAAATATTATGTTTTAAAAAAAAAGATGAAGGTTACAGTAAGACATTTGAAAGTAAATCCGTACACGGTCAAATGCTTGTTTCGATAGTATAGCCACAAAATGTAAACAATATGCATTTTAACATGATTCTGGTGAAGAAAACTGCTTACTAACCTTTTCTGTGTAATCAATTTTACTTTAATGACATCAACACGCCTAAACCCTACATAAATATTATGATATAAACAGCTTTACAGATCAAATAACACACAACTGTTATTGGACGTAATGTAAATGATTTGATAAATTATAAGCTCCACATTAGCTTTTAAATCCTCTAAAAATTGGCCAAATTTACTTTTAATGTCACTACTTGATTTCAAATTTTTTATAAAATGAGGTATGAATCAAAAACCGGAATTATTCCTTTGAAATATTGTCTTTATCCACTGCACTGCTCATTAAGGCCTGTGTGTTTGACGCGCTCGCTGTGTGTGTTTTCTCTTATGACATCATGTCTACACACCTGTTTTATACGTGGACAACACATAAAGCATGAGGATGTGGATGGGTCACTGTATATTTGTTAATTGCCCTCTTTTTCAAATATTTATCAGTTTCTCTCTTGTAGTATTAACAATTCACAGATGTTGTGTATCACTCCTACGCTGAAACACTATCTTTTCACATTTATTCTTTCTGCGAGACAGGTCAACTTTCAACTTCTCATTTAGACGGAGGCCGAGTAAACAGTGCGCTCTCATTTGCATCATTAAACAAGAAGAATCAGCCTCGTCTGAGTATAATTTCTCATAAACGGCTGCTCAGATTTGATTTTGTCGACTATATAGGGCACAAATGTCCCATGAAAAAAAGTAGCTTGTGGGAAAATGGCATAACGCAACATAACGTGTAGCTGAAAACTTTTATATCGGCATCCGGTATTAATTAGCAGCTTTTCTCTCGCCTATATACCATTAACAGCTTTAACGCACACTCTCCTCACAGCCCGGTTTTCTAATACTGACAGGAGTTCAGAGGTCATCAAAACACTGTGACACTGTATTATGATGTCATCACACACCCTCTGGGACAATGACAGAAACAAACGGGTTGTTAGCGTCTGATATGGGACTTAAAATAAACACCAAAGTCATCCAATACAGCTCAAATCTGCAGGCAAACATGATTAAACTGTTTTGAGGGTAGCCAAACTTTGGCCCACACAGTAACTTGGCAGTTCCACAAGGGATTTTAAAGGGTAACGGTGTAGGCAGATCAGTATAAGGAACATTACTGCCTGTCTAAATATTAAAAGCAGTCAGCTTGAGTCGCAGACAGATATACAGAGAGATTATTTGACCCCTGGACTTGTTTATGAAAGTCAGACAAAATAAGCGGAGGAGTGCAATCTCTCAGGCTGCGAGTCTGGCTCACGGGGGACCGGCTGTGTGGGTGGACTCAAACTCACCGTATCCCATAATCCTTTACCAGGCCCATGAGGAAGTGTGGAGAAATGCAAAGAACAGAGATGTGTAAAACATGAGTTAACAAGTACGCAATCTGTTGAGATTTGGCACAGTGCAAACATGCAGAGATATTACCCTCGCAAGAACGAGTCATGCGGCGATGCAAAGCATATCAATGTTTTTTCGCCTCTAAAAATAAGGCTTTTATTTTTCAGTGTGCATCAGAAATGATTTTAGAAACAATCATTTTTATTGCTCAAAGAAATAATAAGTATCCTTTGTATAGACTTAATTCTATTATTATCTCTTTTTTAATTATTAAGGTAAGGTGAGTAGGGTAATATTTTTTTTATTACATATCACTATAGTTGATGAATCACAGCATTACAATACAAGTGTCTTATTACGTTTTCTGAAAGGATATGCTTAAAAAAAGCAAACGAGCCATTTGCTAATTAAATATGCACTGATTTGCATACATTTCCAGAACAGAAATCTGAACATTGGACCAAGCTAGGATCAAAATTCTTGTTTCTTGTTTCAATGGACCTTAAACTAAAGTGTTACCAGGTAGATTTATGTGTTTGTGAAGCTTTCATTTCATTGCTTTTCCTTCATTGAAACAAACATTATTCATTTCATTGTACAAAACCTCAGTTTGGCCTTACCGTGAAACTGTTTTATGGTTACTCATAACCAGTCACCTTGACAAGGGCATAACCCCGCTGGAGTGTAATGACTGGTGTCAGGCTTTCTGTCCCGTCAGCATGTAATCTGCCACGCGGCTGCAAGACTCTTCCAGGTGCGTTTGGTTCTCGTCGTGTCCTCAGGTCTCGAAGCTCTGACTGATCGGGTCGGTTATGCTGACCTGTGCAGCTGTAGAGCCAGTGAATGCTGGATTTGTGACATCAGCGCTAAGCCCTTTCAATTAGCACTCGCCCTGTCATCACACACGCTCTGATCCTCCTTTCACACAGCTGGCGTATGCCTTACATGTGCAACACACAGGTGGAAGCTTCGGCCAGGTGTTCATGGACAGGTTTCAGGGCATATGCAGGTTCAGTAAGCTCAATCAACAGCATGACTAAAAAATACCTTAGATCAACAAATATCTGGGTTACAGTAAGTCATTTAGGGGTAAATCCGTAAAGATTTCAATGGTATAGCCACAATGTGCATGTTAACTCTTTCCCCGCCAGCGGTTTTGAAAAAAGTTGCCAGCCACCACCAGCATTTTTGATAATTTCAACCAAATTTGAATGAATATCTAAACCCCCCAGAATGAATATCTAAACATGTAATTTATCAAAAGAGAGATAAATGCTTTATGTGGATATGTTTCATAAAAAAGCAAAATTTTGAGCAAAAAGCTGAGAAGATGATGTTTTTTCAAAGACTACATCTGGATGGGATTCAGAATGATGATCAAAACACAAATGGAGTAAATCGAGTCACACTCAAAGCCTCACGGTCCTGTAGCTCGTCCTGGTCGATAGTTTATTCACTAACAAGCAGTTTTGATTTATATGCTGCTAATGTTGATGATCGGGTTATTTTATGCATCTGCATACTTATGATATAGCTTATTTCTGCTTCTTCTTCACATGTGTTTTGATCTGGAGATTCTGTACTCTTTCAGAAGATGTGTAATAGCGCCCCCTACCGCATAAGAGTGAAAACGCGGAAAGCCGATACTAAAAATCACTTACTAGCATTTTCTGTGTAAAGTAAAATCCACTTTGTTGATGATTAAACAGATAATTTACTGTTGATAACTGATGTTGCTTTAAACCACAGAGAATCTCAAATAATCCACGTTTTAACAAAATAATTAATGTAAGTGCTTTTATAAAATAATCTTCACATTTCTGCTTTCAAAGACTATAGATTTTTGCTCCTTTTTAAAAGAAAATAAGGGACAACATTATGCCACAAAAGCTGTTGATTGATATCATACAGTATATTAAATGTGGAATATTCCTTTAAAAGTGCCCTATTGTACTATTTTAAAGATTCCTAATGTTGTTTTGGCGTTTCCTACAATAGGGTCACATGCATCCAAGGTCAAAAACACTTTCATTTTCTCATAATATACGTTGCAAAAATCTGAAAATTCGATCTGGTCTCTCTACACCCCTCCTTTCCGAGAGCCAACTCTGCTCTGATTGGTCAGATGGCCCAGTCTCTTGTGATTGGTCTACTGCTTACAGCGCGTGTTGGAAACCAATGCTCATTAGCACATCTGAATTTCAGCTCCAGAGGCTTCCATAGCACTTGTATATGCAGCGTTACGAACAGTAACAGTGGCGTCGGTTTTACCGTATCGATCTCATCCTTTAGAAGTGTATCAAAGTGGATTTGCTTTGGCAGCAGAAAACAGCGTCTTCTCCACACGAACAACACTAACCAAACTCTTCCAGTCTCACATAAACTACAGTGTTTGAGGGCGGGGCAATGTAGATGTTGTACACTGGCAGCCAATGAGGACCATAGACTGGCATTATGCAAATTTGCAAACCTACCCTAGGTTCCTGGAAGGACTGAATTCATAATTCATAATTCGTTCTAGGCGGCTCAGAATCACTTCTTTCTTTTGGGAGATAATATAGGCCTATCCATTTTGATCTTGTAAACATTGCAGACCTTTTAAATTCATGAAAAAGCATAATATGTGCAGTTTAAAAAAAGGATCATGATTATAGAAACTATTATTATCACATGTTAGAATTTGTTACATGTAAAGTGCTGTTGTTTAAGAGATACAAACTCCAAAATATATTTGTTCACAAATCATGCACTATGGTAAAAAGTGTTTTGAGGTCATAACATAATGTAAACAAGTCTAAGATGAATCCGTAATCTGCCCCTGTAATCATAAATATGTGTGAAAACAATGAAAAGTGCTTACTGTTTTACTGCCTCTAGTGTTCATTCCTGTTGGAAACTGCAGTGATATGTACGCATTAGTGCGTATTTAGCATTTTGCAAAAATGTTGCCACAGGTACGTTTTTCCAATGAGCCGGTGTTGGTTGTTTATGAGGCGAACTTGAAATAATTGGATCAGTTGTAGATCGTTCTTGCATTTGTCCTCAGATCTTCAGAGTTCAGACCCATCTTCTTAGACTGCTAAAGCCCTCATCATCTTTTTTCAAGCCTGTGGGTTATGGGGATTCAATACACCTCGACTAACCCTTTAAAAGGCAAAGAAAGCCCCCCCTTTACCTGCCGGTCTGTGGCTGACATCAGTTGAAGAAATGTCTCTTTGCCCGCTAACCCTTCTGGCTCGCTTCCACAGAAACAGCAGCGACGGCCAAGATCTTCAGGGCCCCTGTGAGCGGGAGGGGCCAAAGAGACAAAACACAGCCAATTAGTATCTCTCTGGCAGAGAGCAAGAGGCAGCTGTGGTGTACAACCACCCCAAACACTGCGCTGAAGACTTATATCATCTCACGCTGGGAGTCTGCACTGGTTTACTAGTATATAAGGAGGCTGTCATTGTAGGAAGATGCATGCAGACAATTTGTTTGGCTATTCCCTAGCGCTTCAGCTTGGAGAGTACATGAAAGTACATGGAGAATAGAGGCATTCGCAGGATATATGAGGAGCCATGTATTACAGCCATTTAGACTGGGTTGTTCTGCATGGAAAATGTTAAGAGCTCTGTGAGAATGCTATAGGATCAAACCAGCAGAGAGCCGGTGTTTGTCTAGAACATTCAATTTATCAGTCCCCGTCTGTGAGATTTCTTTTGTTTCCTGAAAATGAGCAAAGGCACAGAAAGAATGCATGTGTGCTTTTAGAAACTGGTCTGCAGTTTGTTTTATTTCACATGTATCTTCATGCCACATCCTCATGCCAGAGGAACAATGTTTTTGATGGCAACCATAGAAACAAAGAGTAATGGGAAACAGGCAAGTCTTCTGAAATAAAATAATATGGATGAAAAGTAAAACACCATTTGGCTCAAAACAGACAAATAACATGGACGTGAAGCTTTTAGGTTTATACCTAAAAGTGTATGCATATTATTTATTTTTTTAAGTTTTTCAACAATTGTAATCATATTTTCAGTTCAGAAGATGAGTCCTGCCGTGTGAGAAATGTTAAAAAAATGTCAAAAAATCATAATAATTGTTAAAGATTAAAAATATAAATAGTTAAAAAAAGTTTTACAAATGACGGCAACTGACAATTTTGAATAAAGGTTTGTTTGTACCATAAGACATTGTACAAAACATGATGTTTTTGTGCTAACGTTTTGATAACGTTATAGACCAGATAACTTTGAACAAACATCCTAATAATGATTCTGGAAGAATGTTTGTTCGTAACTTTGAGAGAACCTTGTCAGGACGTTCCCTGTCAGCTGGGAAATAGTCATAATTGAACCTAAAACTGGCGGGCTTTATAAGATTATGGACAGATGATCAACAGTAATGTAATCATCCACGTCACCAAAAAGCGCTTGGGTTGAATTTGTTTACAACAAAGAATGGCTGCAGCTGGAGAACTGAGATGTGTCGATTCAGCCATCACGTCTGATATAGAAGATGTAGACAGCGCATTCATTTTAAAAGAGGAACAGAGAACCGCGATCAAGGCATTTGTCGATCGGAAAGATGTTTTTGCGATCCTTCCTACGGGATTCGGCAAGAGTTTAATTTATCAGATGGTCGCTTAGAAGATGGGACGCAATGACAACCGGTCATCGCACTCATGGAGGACCAAGTGAAAGAAGCAGCTGAAATGGGCATCCCGGCGATGCAACTCGGCGTGCATGACGAGCTGGACATTTTCGGATCCTCACCATATGTAATTTACTCCGTTGCTCTGATTGGTTGGTCTATCCAATTGAGTGCAGAGGCATTTTCTTTCCTGGTTCGGTTGAAACGCACCATAATCACAGCCCAATGGAGCCGTATCAGACTTGCATTCTGACTAGAATCTGAGTATGACAATGTCAGGCTACCTACTGATATTTAAAGTCTGTGCATTTTGACAGATGCTTAAAGTAACTTACACTGCATTCAAAGAATATGTTTCATCCGTATTTCATTCTCTGGGAATCGAACCCATGACCTTGACCATGGCATAATGAACGCATTACTGTATTATTTCCTCACTGCACCTCCATCATTGTATACTTCCATATTTTATTGTGTGCTGAGTGCTGGATGACTGAGCTCTGCAGTTTTACCTCGGGAACAGCTCAAGAAGTCAGATTCTCGTAAGTGCAAAGCGACTTGGCAAATATAAATGCCATTCTGATTCAATGTACTTTCCACTGGGCCTTGTGACTCATCAATACCAAGAGAAGCTTTTGAGTTGGTTTGGCAACAGATTAATTTATGAACATTTAATTAATTGTGAAGGGTAGTCTAGACAAAATATTACATTATTCATTTTTTCCTCAAGTTTTCTTCAGAATTGCATAAGATTTCATCTTATCTGTAGGTACACCTGTCTTAACTGACTGCAAAATGTCTACAAGAATTGGCATATCAGAAAGTATCATTGCATTTGTATTGCAATGGTTATGCACATCTTTTAGTGAGTGACGAACATGAAAAATTCCATTCCTAATGGAAGATGATGCAAAACCAAAACCTCTCTGCAAATATAACCTTCTCATTCTTGTTATTGTAAAGAAAGTATTGCAATGGCACATTAATTGTAAATTTACCTAAACTTGTTTGTGCAAATGGGGATTTTGAATAAAAAGCCAGCTCCCCATTTGATTCTTATCTCACACATGTTCATTTGACTCCAGTTCAGCACTATGGCTGTAGTCATACACTCATACGGTGACTCAGCCTCTATGGACATTTACGACAGTAATTTAGTACAGCTTCAGGTCGTTGACTACATCCTTCTGCAGTGGCCATCGCCCTGATGAACATATAACAGGCTTTACTGTTTCAGCAAGAACTGGAACCCAGATTCTTTTGTTTTTTGTAATCAATTTACAGAATGATAAAGCACCAATCACTGATTTTTAATGGTAAAACCTGAACAACAAATTGAATTGTTGCAGACGTGAACAGAAGAGATCTTGATTTGAAACGTGACTTTAGGGCCAAGAACACTGATTACTCATTGAGTCATTTCCTACGGCCCTGCCTCTTGACAGAAGCCTTTAAGAACAACCCGATGAGAGTTTGATTACGCAGTAATCTCTGATTTAGCATGGAAAGCGTGGCTGGCTGTATGCCAAGTACTTGTGATCATGTAAACAGATGCATATCGGTACATGTAACTCCCATATAGTGCACATACAAACTCTCTGCAGGTTATAGACATGGATGTGGGTGAAAAAGCAACATTTACAGCCACACAATGTTGACCCTGGTGAAAAGAAGTACACTTTAGCATACTTTCAAAAGGAGTAATTATTATGGAAATGAAAGAATATGCATAAGTGTGAACATAATGTAATGTTTTCAGACACTTAATTGCATGATATTTACAATTAAATGAAAATGTATTACAGTTTACAATGAAATGCAATCAGTTAAGAGTGTTTTATGACCCACTTATGTAGAACTTAAGCATATCTTATATGTAATTTCACAATTAATTCAATTGTCTTTGATTAAAGTGTATTGTTGAATATGCTAATGAGCATTCATGGTAAAATAGGCTTAACTTTAATATAATTTCTCTTGAATCTCATCTTGTTTAACCTCATTGGTTAAAGACGAAGTTGTGATTAACTTTAAATGTAATATCAAATAACACACTACAATTAAAATTATGCATGTGCTTTATGTTAGTCAACATATTAATATGTGTGCTTCATGACAAAAGATGATTGAAACAATTATTTAAAATGTACTTTAAAGTTAAAATTTGAGAATTGGACATTATAAAGTGCACTTTTTAAAAGTGTACTTAAGAACTCTTTTTAAGTGATCTTTTATTTCATTAAAATTATGTTATCTACTACAGTTTTTACTTTTAAGCACAACTAAAGCACACTTCTTTTTCACAAAGGTAGAATTTGCTTTCAGGTGCCAGGAGTCCATCAGAAAACATGCCAACTTTATCTTGAAACCAAAGATATCTTAAATAAACAATAACATCTGCTTCCTTCTGGATGGAAAACTGTCCAGCTCACTCGTGTGCATCACATACTGTAAGTGTAGACATTTGAATGCACGTTCACAGATATATAGCTTAAAACCGAGGATCTGATTTGTCCTAAACAAATAGATTTTGGATTGATGGATTGTGGTAAATGTTTCCAGGAAGATGGGCCTGGTGCTTATTGGTCCAAATACGCCAACATTAACATTAACCAAACTTTTTGAGCAAGAAGAATACCCGTCTGCCAGCAATCCTCCAGTCTAAGAGGGGGAGCAGAACAGAAAGAAGGAAACGCAACACTGGAAATGGTAGATTGAATGTTACTGTCTGCCATTTGTTCTGCACTAAAAATGGTCCAATATACTGGAATGCACACAATAAATCATTCACGTATCATATTTCACAGCAGCTTTACATCCTGTTAGAAGGCCAACCAACACAGGTCTTCTCCTCCAGAGGCTGTTTAAGGTCATGAAAACTTCTGCCATACAGTGCTAATTAATTGTGAACTGTAGTTTATTTCAGCAGGTCATCATATGGTCTTGGTGAATGAGGTAAATTTAGTTTGAACACACACTGTGTTTATTGTGATGTGCTGGAAATCATCATGAATTCTTTAAGTGTTGTTAGCATTAAATGTGCGCACGATCACGTTTTACTGACATCTGTTTACATTGATTGCCACGGAGATTAGATCATGCATGTTATAATGGCCACGAATAATGAAACTGTTCTTATTCAGAACAACGTTTGCTTCTGTTAATGGAAAGTGATCCCAGCATTTTTCAGCACCAAACATAGAGCATGACCAATGCGATTCCTGAGCTAATGATTCGTATGAACCTGTTCGTTATAGTGAATCAAATCACAGTGAAGTCTGATTCTTGAGTGAATGACTCCTTTGAGTCGGTTCTTTTAGTGCAGAGGTGGCCAAATTTTTTGCAATGATGGGCCAAATATTCAACTTGATTGAGGACCGTGGCGTGGGTATTTTATGAAAATAAAGGAATTAGTTAAATATGTTGCCACATTATTCTTTTACATTTCTGTTCCTTGTTTTACATGAAATTCCGCATTGGCAGCAGAATTGCATTTCTGTGTTCCAAACATTTCTACCTTAAATTCAAAAGAATTGTTAATAGAACTGTTAAGGAAGCAGAATTGTTTAGATGAATCAAAACCAAGCGAGAAATTCCTTATGATTCCAATCCCTTCATTTACCATGGCAACGTTCAGTGTATGCAAGATAAACCAAGAGAATTTGTAGCAATATACCTGACAGCGTTTGGTCCATTGCACTTACAAAAAACTGAACTTTAATCTCCAGACCACAAACTACTTGCCAAAACCTTGATCTGACTTATTTTCCATTTTACAAAGACGGGGCCAATGTGTGCTGCGTTTCAGAACTCAAGCTGTAAGTGCTCCCACTTTACCAATAATGTTACATTCATGAGAGATTTAAGTTTAATATTCAGGCACTCGAGGAGTTGATCCATGAGTTTAGAAACAGCATATACCCATGTACACAATGAAGGGGCAGGAACATTTTTAAGCTTTAGTACAGAATAAAACAGAAGAGAACAGAACAGAACATAATAAAACAGAACAGAACAGAACAAACAGAAGAGAACAGAACAGAAGAGAACAGAACAAACAGAAGAGAACAGAACAGAAGAGAACAGAACAGAACAGAACAGAACAGAACAAACAGAAGAGGACAGAACAGAACAGAATAAAACAGAATAAAACAGAATAAAACAGAACAGAATAAAACAGAATAAAACAATAAAACAGAACAGAACAAACAGAACAGAATAAAACAGAACAGAATAAAACAGAATAAAACAGAATAAAACAGAACAGAACAAACAGAACAGAACAGAATAAAACAGAAGAGAACAGAACAGAACAGAATAAAACAGAATAAAACAGAACAGAACAAACAGAACAGAATAAAACTGAATAAAACAGAACAGAACAAACAGAACAGAACAGAATAAAACAGAACAGAACAAACAGAACAGAACAGAACAGAATAAAACAGAATAAAACAGAACAGAATAAAACAGAACAGAACAGAATAAAACAGAACAGAACAAAACAGAACAGAACAGAATAAAACAGAACAGAACAGAATAAAACAGAACAGAACAAAACAGAACAGAACAGAATAAAACAGAACAGAATAAAACAGAACAGAATAAAACAGAACAGAACAGAATAAAACAGAACAGAACAAAACAGAACAGAACAGAATAAAACAGAACAGAATAAAACAGAACAGAATAAAACAGAACAGAACAGAATAAAACAGAACAGAACAGTACAGAATAAAAAAACAGAACAGAACAGAATAAAACAGAATAAAACAGAATAAAACAGAACAGAATAAAGCAGAACAGAACAGAATAAAACAGAACAGAATAAACAGAACAGAACAGAATAAAACAGAACAGAACAGAATAAAACAGAACAGAATAAACAGAACAGAACAGAACAGAATAAAACAGAATAAAACAGAATAAAACAGAACAGAATAAAACAGAACAGAACAGAATAAAACAGAACAGAACAGAATAAAACAGAACAGAACAGAATAAAACAGAACAGAATAAAACAGAACAGAACAGAACAGAACAGAATAAAACAGAACAGAACAGAACAAACAGAACAGAATAAAACAGAACAGAACAGAAAAAAACAGAACAAAACAGAACAGAACAGAACAGAATAAAACAGAACAGAACAGAATAAAACAGAACAGAACAGAATAAAACAGAACAGAACAGAATAAAACAGAACAGAATAAAACAGAACAGAACAGAACAGAATAAAACAGAACAGAACAGAACAGAATAAAACAGAACAGAACAGAACAGAACAAACAGAACAGAATAAAACAGAACAGAACAGAAAAAAACAGAACAAAACAGAACAGAACAGAATAAAACAGAACAGAACAGAACAGAACAGAATAAAACAGAACAGAACAGAATAAAACAGAACAGAACAGAATAAAACAGAACAGAACAGAATAAAACAGAACAGAACAGAACAGAATAAAACAGAACAGAACAAACAGAACAAAACAGAACAAAACAGAACAGAACAAACAGAACAAACAGAACAGAACAGAATAAAACAGAACATAATAAAACAGAACAGAACAAACAGAAAAAAAACAGAACAGAACAGAATAAAACAGAACAGAACAGAATAAAACAGAACAGAACAGAACAAACAGAACAGAATAAAACAGAACAGAACAGAAAAAACAGAACAAAACAGAACAGAACAGAATAAAACAGAACAGAACAGAACAGAATAAAACAGAACAGAACAGAATAAAACAGAACAGAACAGAATAAAACAGAACAGAACAGAACAGAACAAACAGAACAAACAGAACAGAACAGAATAAAACAGAACAGAACAGAATAAAACAGAACAGAATAAAACAGAACAGAACAAACAGAACAAACAGAACAAAACAGAACAGAAAAGAATAAAACAGAGTAGAACAGAATAAAACAGAACAGAACAGAACAAACAGAACAAAACAGAACAGAACAGAATAAAACAGAACAGAATAAAACAGAAGAGAACAGAACAGAATAAAACAGAACAGAACAGAACAGAATAAAACAGAACAGAACAGAATAAAACAAAACAGAACAGAACAGAACAGAATAAAACAGAACAGAACAGAACAGAATAAAAAAGAACAGAACAGAACAGAATAAAACAGAACAGAACAGAACAGAACAGAATAAAAAAGAACAGAACAGAACAGAATAAAACAGAACAGAACAGAACAGAATAAAACAGAACAGAACAGAATAAAACAGAACAGAACAGAATAAACAGAACAGAATAAAACAGAACAGAACAGAACAGAACAGAATAAAACAGAACAGAACAGAATAAAACAGAACAGAACAGAATAAAACAGAACAGAACAGAATAAAACAGAACAGAACAGAATAAAACAGAACAGAACAGAATAAAACAGAACAGAACAGAACAGAACAGAATAAAAAAGAACAGAACAGAATAAAACAGAACAGAACAGAATAAAACAGAACAGAACAGAACAGAACAGAATAAAAAAGAACAGAACAGAATAAAACAGAACAGAACAGAATAAAACAGAATAAAACAGAACAGAACAGAACAGAACAAACAGAACAGAACAGAACAGACCAGAATAAAACACAACAGAACAGAACAGAACAGAACAAACAGAACAGAACAAACAGAACAGAACAGAATAAAACAGAACAGAACAGAACAGAAGAGAACAAACAGAACAGAACAGAATAAAACAGAACAGAACAGAACACAATAAAACAACAGAACAGAACAAAATAAAAGAACAGAACAAATTTCACAACGTTAGTAATGATTTCTGGAGGATCATGTGACACTGAAGACTGGAGTAATGATGCTGGAAATTAAATAATTAATTGTAAAATGTAAAAATAAATTACATTTTAAAATATATTCATGAAGAAACTAAATCATGAGATTATTTTAAATCATTGCTCAGAGAGAAGCGTATTCCATTTACATATATTGAATATATGTTATAAATATATGAAACAAAAGTTTTCCGAATGACATCCTGGGATTTTTAATGGCCCCAGAGAGTCAGGACCTCGGTTTAACGTCTCATCCGAATGCGAGATATTCATTCATATATATTTGTTGAAGACTGTAATTGTGTGGCCTGGGCCCGGGGGACGGTTAGGGTGAAGTTTATGGTTAGGTGGCCCCTATACGATCTGAAATGGCCCTTGATTTGTAGGCATCTCACTAGGTTTTGGAACAGAGCCATTGTCATGAACGAGGTATTTTACATGCTTCTACATTCAGCCATCAATGATGGCATTATGTATTGAGGCAAATGTTTCCAAAATGCAGTATTACATGGAGAGGTACAGTAGCTGCCATAACAATAGCTGTGTTTTACCTTTGATGCCATTGTGTCTGGATTTCCATCAGCAAGTAAACAATGCCGTTGTTTTACATCGCGTCACCAATCAGCTTGTATCTATACAGTCAATACAAGCATCATGAGTCATTTGTTTCTACCATCTGGCTTTCATCATTGTGGTTTTGGTCCAAATATCTCAAGCTGGATCAGATATATTCACCAGTGTTTATTTTAGCATGTTTTATTAATATAATTGTATAAGGTATTTGGAGATTAATCCCACGATCTATTTATTTTGATATTCAGATGGGATTTCATGAGCCATAGGGGTGTTAGATGTGTTTTGCTTTTGGCAGAAGGCAGACATTTCAGCTCCGCCATGGTTGTTTTTCAGTCTTTGTCATCATGAACTCTTACTTTTAGGAGTAATGTTTCAACATGGGTCCGTTACTAGAATCTTGCCTCTTCATCAGGAAATGGCCCACTCACCGTTTACCTCAAAAAATGATCTCAGCCTTATGGTCATTTTGCACAGGCACTCCACGTCGGGTCCTGAGATTGGATATACTGGGATTTTGACAGACCACTGTGACACACTATATTTGGTATTTTGTCCTGCAGGTGATGTGATTTATTCTGGAGCGTAAAGAAAGTGCTCCCCCAAATAAGACGAAAAGTCAAATTCACTTAAGTCCAGCGGTTCAGGCAACATGCATTGAATTAACAGAAACTCGTTTCATTCTAGTGTTTCAGTCACTTTTGCCTCTGTACTGCTTAGTGTCTGGGTTCAGTTTCAAATGATATGCAGCTGTCTAATAGGGAGAATGAGAAGTTGGCGTTTTCTTGACAATGTGCGGCATCATCGAAAGCCCTGGCGGATTTTGATAACAGACGTTGTAGACTTAGAGAGCTGACTTTACAGGAATCCATTATGCTTTTGGCCAGAGATACGAGGTGTTCACTTACATGACATACTGTATATGCATGCTAATAACAGGAAATATTAGGAATGTAACAAAGTTTACATACTTTATAAGAAGTGTTGGGGGTAAAGCATAACAAGTAACCCAGCTAACAAAAATTTGTTCTAAGAATATTTCGCTATCATTTCCATTAAGTTATGAAAACATTATTTCAGAATTTATTTCAGAAGTCCCCCTGTAGTCAATAATTTTACCATTCAAACTCATCTTCATCACCAAAATGACTTATTTAAATGGTTTTCCTTCGTCATGCCAAAAAAATCGTCATGCCTTAAAATAGCTTGAATGTAACTCGACACCTTGCCTCATTTAGTACACACGGTTCTATGAATATGCATATGAGCCCCGCCTCCACTCACTCACTCACTCACTCACTCAGAGATCCACTGGTTGACGAGCACACGTTGATCTGATTGGTTACAAGGTCGTTTGTGACGTCAGAAACACCAGCGATTTCAAACTTTTTGAGACTGTCTTTGGTTCACAGCAGTTTTAAGCAGAAAATACTCAGCAATGCTGTCGACTTATGAATATACACATGGCTTGTTTTAAAGCATATTAAAAATACCACATAGACATATAAACAACATTAAAAGCAGTTTTTTTCACCACAGGGGGACTTTAAAAGAACATTGCATTTTATCATTTTGCAGACATTATAGAAACATTACTTTTGAATTTTCTCTGAACAAGTAGTAACATTTAAAAGATATCAGAATAAAGATATGCAGCTACATTTTTGTCACTTTAAATATCAGATAATTTAATCACATGCAATTCAAGTTTAGTTGCAGGATGTAAAATTCATGATTTCATTTTTGTACAATCAGTTTTGTAAAATAACTTTTAACCTATAAGAAACTTTTGAAAAATGATGATTGAGGCATTTACACTCACAAGGAAATGAGTGATGCAATTACCTTTAAAAGTACCTTTAAATAAGCTTACCCAGCCCTTTATTTAAAGATTGAATATTTCTGAAGAGTTCAGTGACACGGATTATCACAAAGCAGCAAGAGCTCACTTCTCCAAAACTCTCTGCGCTGTTACCATTCCCATACTGTCTCACATAACGCACTTCTTTGATTGACGGGGGGTTTGACCCGAGCCAGCGATATTTTATGGCTCGTATGGCTGAGCGCTTTTCTGCTCTGCATTATTCCTCTCATTCTGATCTCATTGCGAGGTAAACCTCATACACTGCCATTGTGATTTATTCTGAAACACAGAAAACTCCCCTTAATGGCCGTGTAGGCTGTAAAGATGACAGTCAGGTTAGCGTTGTTTTATTGGCACAGGAGAGTGTGTTAGCAGGCCTCGGACTCAGTATTTCACTTTAATTTCCTGTCCCGGGACAGTGGTGGCTCGGCAGGGCACGAGCTGGGTTGTTATTACTGTAGTCACTCAGGCCGACACACCGGGAGATGAGCGGAGAAGAGAGGGAAATGTTTAAAACTGTAGCTGACACAGTAAGGGTGAGAAAGCAACACAAAATTACTGGGGTCAGACTGTAAATCTCTCATCTCTTGAGAGATTTCACATTATGGCCTTAAAAATAAGTTACATAAGGTAAAATATGTTGTGCACAAGTGGCTGAATTACTTGATATTACTGATAACACCCTGCAGTGAGAGATTTAAAAGCATGCAAGTCAATTTTGAAAACTAAAATAGTTCAACTTTTCACACGCAACAAGCGGATCGATGTCGGTTTTAAAATAATGCACCAATCAGATGAATCTGCCGAGAGTGTATTGAGTGTTTATATTAGCAATGGACTATGGGAGTTAATTCACCTATAAATGTGCCTTCTGTTTTATTCCCCTGCGCTCTGTATAGCTATTTTTGTAACTTGTGTTAACGGCCCCTTGAAGGAGATTACGCATATATATATATATATATATATATATATATATGGGTTTACAGTAAGGTGACCAGTTTTCTGAAATGGAAACCTGGGGACATTTCCAAGTTCAGTGGTCAAAATATCATTGAAACCTCACTTTTTATTGTCTATGAATTACAAGAGCTTGGAGGACAATATATTCTTTTTTTTTAATTGTTGTATTCGATTATTAATAATTATTATGATGTTGGGGGTCAAACTGACCCAAACAGGTTCACCAAAAATCTAAATAGTGCAAAAAAATCCCACACTTTGTTCAGGACTTGTCATATAGTACATACAAACAGTATTTCTTTGATTTAATATGAATAGTTACTAGTGACCTTAAAACCGTTAAAGGTGTCTCATGGTTATTGACGATAATTGACTTTATTTACAGCAGCGCCATCTTTGATTTAATGTGTTTTTTTGATTGTTCTGCTGACAAAACACAGCAAAAATATCTTTCCAAGTAATTTCAGTAGACAAAAAACTCCCGACAATATGAGTTGTGGAAAATTAGAAGTGATCTAGGAGCTTTATACAGTGGATGCCATTGAAAACATGTTAAGTCTGTCCCTCACAGCCTCGCTTTCATATCTATCATGGCACTGCTCTGATTTTTTTTCCACGCTTTTTTCAAGTCATTAAGCAATGACTTTGTAGGCAGCATTTGTGCACAAAGGTTCATCACGAAACTGATTTCAGACAAACTTCTGAGGCAAGGTAATGCTTAATGATCTAAGGCAGAATAGAGGAAGCTTTGGGTGAAACTAAGTGAATATTTAATAACTACAATAGTCACACAAACTGACCACCAACCGCAACTTTCAGACACCATCTTTATTTTTAGCTTAATTGTCACAGAATGCAAAGCACAGGATTGTGAGATATCAAAGGCAGCGAAGGATACATCTACATTGCCTTTAAAAATCAACCAGATGAAGGTATCTCAGGAGACAGGAAGTGAAGCTAGCATTGGATTCGGACGTGCCATGATGCCTACAGACCTTTTTCATACCAACGTTAAGCTTTCGGACGCAAGCCTAATCACTACTCTTTCATGACGAGTGTTGCTTTCAAATACAAAACATAATCGACTCAAACACAGCGCTTTCAGAGGAGCATTTACTGTGAATCAAAATTGAAACCAATAATTTTGAGCTTAATCATGTAGTTTAATATTCTGTACACACTTATTATATAATATAATACAGAATTTGCATTTGCAGCTGTACTAGAGGTTACGTGCAGATTTTTTTATGTTGCAGATTCATGCTTGTGCATGCTTTTATTTTAGTGCAGTTGTATCAATAAACAAAATCTCCAGTCTTTCAAATGCATTTTAAGGATGGTGTTTTACCTAAAGTAGCAGTTGAGATTGTGCCGGCCCTGGAGACAGGACACCAAAAACCAAACGATTGTAAGGTTTGGTGAGGGTTAAGATGGACTTTGACACCTTTCCTTTTATTTCACCTTTCCACACATACAGACTAAAGCTCAGCATAGAATGATTGATCAGTAATGTAATACAAAGCATTGTATGCCACAGTGTGTCACACTGAACCCTGTCCTCCTCTCTGGTCCACAGCCTCTATAAAACCCCAGAATTGCCTTTTACAATCTCGCTGTGATTCACACTCACTGATTCCATAAATCTCCCAGCATTCAGTGCTGCAGAAGGGTGGGGGTCAGGGTTCATGAGGCGATATGTGGCTGAGGTTGGAGCAGATTTGACTGCTTCGTGGTCGAACAGAAAGCAGGGTTGCTCAGGCGTGGTTATCGCTTGCTCCAGAGGGTCCGGACTGTACTTTTAACGCCCGGCCGTTTAATGAAGACCACAGGCACGCACTGACCGTGACTACCCCGAACCCAGCAAAAAGCCCCTGCAGTATAGAAATTGGCCATGTTTCAAAAGTTTATAAAAACAGTTGGACCTAATGGGTCAATTGCTGTGAACACCGAGTGGAGTATTATTGCCAGGCCACTGAATGCATTAAAGACTCTCTGATCTGCAGCTGTGTGTGAAGGGTGATAATGGGCCTTTGCAATTGACCCAAACTTTCTCCATTAGATGTCTGAGACGATACTATAAAACGTTAAAGAATTCCTTAATGCTTTTGGACAATACCACATGAAACAACTCCTTAGTGCTCAAATAGAGCAACTATGCAAAGAAATGAGCATAAGGTCATCTGAAACAATAACAGAAATCTAAGCATATAGGGGACATTTTTCACTTACAGGGATAGTCCACCCAAAAGTGAAAACTCTGTAATAATTTGTCATTCCAAACCTGTAAGACTTTCTTTCTTCTGTGGAACCTAACAGAAGATGTTGGAAACCAAACAGTTTCAGTCCCAGTAGATTTTCATTGTACTTTTTTTGTCTGCACAATGGAATTTAATGGGAATCAAAACTGTTTGGTTACCAGAACCACCATTGCAAGCATGACATGAACAGGACGTGTGTGTAGTGTTAGACACTGTTCTCGTTCAGCCAATGAAGGCCATAGATGGGCATTATGCAAATTTGTTACAAACCTACATGGTTTGAGCAGGAAGTAAGACTGGAATCACTAATGACTTCTATCAGGCAGATTAGAATTGCTTCTTTTGTTCGGAAAACAATACATTTTTATCTATTTATGGTGTACTTTGATCTTTGAAACTTTTACATTCACAAACAGCTATATTATAAACTACATGAAAGACAATATCCCAAAATTTAATGAGGAAGTGTAAGGCTGAATGGTATGTTGCAACACAATCTCGTGAGAATGGATACCTATATAATGATTTATATCATGCAAATTAATACGAAATCGCCACCGTACTCTGCATGTAAAAGTTTCCCTGTAAGAGTGGGAAATAGGCTATGTTATTAACATGTTAGATATGTTGCTTCCTCCTTGTAGGTCCCATAACTTTGTTATTTGCCCAAGATAATTTCTACCTAGTTCAGTAGTTACAACTAGGGCTGTCACTTTACGTTCGAAAATCGATTGCACAATCGATTGGACCAACCAACACAAGTTTCGAAAACGAAAACAGGGAATCGATTTTAACAGCCTGTTTTTTTTTGTTTGTTTTTTTTTACCAAAAATGTGTTGTAGGTGGACAGATCAATACAGTACACAGTAGGATGTTGGAAAATAACAATGTCTTTTCTGTTAACCAAATGCTTTTTAATAGTCGCTATTACTTCAATGCAAGTGAACAAGCGCGCCGTTATTTGTTGCTTAGTGACGTGTGTGTTCGAGTAAGCCAGAAATGCACAGATTCTGCGTAATACGCTGTATTTAATATATCACGATGACTCACGAGATGCATATTTGCGCTAAATCCGCGCAGATTTGGCTACACAAAATGAGTAAACAGAAACACGCCAAATTGGCTCGTGATTTGACACTGTTTCCCGCCAAAGCTCGTGATTTGACAGCGTTACTGTTAATTTCAAACCCTGAATGTTGCAACAATGACAAACAGGTCATTGTGCACGAAATTTCACGCCAATAAATCATCAGAAATATTGCTGACTTGTGCGCGTCTCAAGCGCCCTCTTTACGCTCGTCCTAATGCCGGTTAGTTGTCCGTGGATTTGCCTATATTTGGTTTTGAAAATGGAAACGTCTTTAGACATGGAAAATCGATTTTACAATCGATTCAATGAACACTTATGTCTCAAAAATCGAACAGGATTTTTTTTCACAAAAGTGACAGCTCTAGTTACAACTTTGTGTAAAATGGTCAATGATATTTATTTCTCTTGTTTTTTTTTCTGACAGAAAACTCATTTTACCTGTCACATAGGGAACTTAGACTTTTTCTTTGTAAAATGCGTACCACATTTCTCATGTGCATCTTTCAATCACATGCAACTGTGCGTTTCTCCCTAATCAATAACCACAAGTTGTAATCGGCTCCTTGATGTGTTTCTCTTCTGGGATGTATTGAAACTGCTCTAAGTAAGATCTCAGCATCACCTCAGCGAGAGGAAAGCACAGATGTCCCGCAGCAGAGCCGCGCGGTCCCACGGGCAGGAGTATCAGTTTATATGGAGACGTTAAAGCACTTGAGCTCTGACTATGAGCTCATCAACACTAATGCCTGCACCGCGTGTGCCAGCGCTCAGTGTGAGTCCAGCACACCGCGCAACGAGACGCAAGGACCAGAAAGACAAGGAAATCCAAGGGGGAAAAAAAGGGAGAAGAAGAAACAACAATGTTTGTTTGAACAATGGCTGCCCAGACTGTTCATCATAGGTCTTAGCTCACGGTGAGATATATATCCCTGGCAAGCAATTCCCCCAAATGCCGCGGACTTACAAGCACATAAAACAAAGCGTGGAGCCGCGGTGGAGGGGGGGAAATCGCTATGATTTCCTTCGGAGGGGAGGGAGGGCTTTTGTTGGAATAGCTCTGTCCTTGTTTTAATTATTTCCTTAAGAAAACACAGAAGGCTAGATGGAGAGCGGCATTCCCGGGATGAGAGAGGAAGCCGAGTGTTTGGTGAGGGCCTTTAAGCCGCGCTCTCCCGGTGAGGCCATGTCTCTGTGACTTCCTACTGCTCCATTCCGACGGGGTTCGGAAGTGCGGGGGTGAGGAGGAGATAAGGGAACGTGGCTTGCACACACTCAATACTCACTTTCCCCCAACATTCTTCAGCTTCCCTTGCAAAGCTACCAGATTGTCCCAGAAATGATCCTCTGTGTGTTTGCGTCAAGAGGGACATAATAGTGGCAATCATTCTTAAGGCCTCCAAATGACCAACATGATCATACCTTTGCAGACAAACCTGTTGCGCACAATCTACTACATGCCTTCTGTTGTCTGATTGATAGTTTATACTTTTTTATAAAGTAAAAGTTAATTGTAAAAACTTCAGATTGTGGTTCACGTGTCTTTTTGCTCTGAAATCTTTACTGATTTTTCTAAAGTAAAGAAAGAAATAACTTTCATATTGTTAATATTTTAAGATGAACACTTTCTGGACTGAAGCAACTTTGTTTAGGCCTACTTGATTATACATCATTTAAAAAAATCATGTTCAAGTGTGAGTCTCAAATATGATCATCAGGCCTTTGAGGAAGGTTTATTTGTTCATCTCTCAATCATCATTGTATTGCATTGCATAATCTGTTTTAAAACTACAGAGCTTTGGTCATAAAACTAAGCATTTAAAATATCATCTTACTTAGAATATTTTGAGATATTTATATGCAGTTTATGTAAGTAGTCTGTTGTACTACTGTATTATAGAAATCTAATTGATTTACATTTCAAGCCTCTTTGGACATGTAAATATCAGCAGCTGCACACAAAAATAAATGCAACTTTTTTTTTTTTTTTGCTCAGGTTGGGCCTCTGAATACAATTTTGAATATTTTCTTCCTTGCCCTTTTTCCCTCTGATTTTTTCCTGACTATTCATATGTCAGGCTTTAAAGTTTAATGATAATCATTTATTTACCCAGCCGTTCAAGCAAATGTATCAATTTTGCCATTCCCAGTTGGTCCCCATTTGTTTCTTCTTCCTTCCAAAGGCCTCGCAACTTGAATTTGCCCAGGCGCCTGCGCAATCCACTGGGGTAAAATTAGGTGAGAGGACCGGCTTTGCTTTCACAAGGTTTTTACGGGATTAGATGACGTTTAAGTTATTGGACAACTAATATGCATGATTAAAGCTGTTGATGGTTGCTCAAAATGGAGAACAATTTTATTGGCCTCCCTCGAGAATGTGTTCATAAAGCCATTTCAGTGGAGGTGGAGATTATAACGCTTTATTTAACACTTGATCTCTGGATAGTGGAGCCTGAACTGCCGGTGAACCTCAGACAGAATTAGCAGAGTATGTGAGGCGGCCTAACCGCATGCTAATGCACAACACTTTGTCTGAGGTCCACGTCAGGTTTAAATATTTTTTCTCTTCTTTTAACACAAGAAGGGAGGGAGAGAAAAGAAGAATATATATTAGAATAATATATATTAGAAGAATATATGTTATTCCATCATACATACACAAACAAATTAATGAATAAATAAATAAATCAGATAGACTCTCTGTTCATTAGTGTTGGGGTTTTTCCAAGTTGTCCTCTTTGCAGCCTGTATAGTGATGACGTACTGGATTAAATCCAATACAAAGTAGATGCATGATTGGATGAAGGATGGGTTTAGTGGTTTGTGCTGAACTGGTTTGAGAAAAAAATCCAGCCTCCTCTACGTGTTTAATCCTGAACGCAACGAGGACAGTCTAAACACATTTTTTTTTACTCTTTCTGCAGGTTACATCAATGTGCCAGTGGGAGGCGACAAGTGGCTGTCAGAGAACCATTTGTTCAAGCAATTGAAAAAAATGCTTATTCCCACAGTGCATTATGGGTATTCTCTAGCCGTTGAGCGTACATCAGTTGTATATTTGTTATTGCAGTGCATTGTGGGATTGAATGAGTTCACTTGATAACGTTTCGGACACCACTACAAGTTGATATCCCCTCAAATAGTGCCTTATTTAAGGTTATATTGGGTGATTTTGGACACAGCCCTTGTCTTTCTATGGAGAAAATAGTAATAGTACGCTATAGTAGTACGTGGTTCCTTTACATGGCCTTTATAAGTGAGTCAGTTTACTCGTCTTAATGAATGAGCCATTGAATCAGTCACTGAACCGATTTGTTCAAAAACCCTGATTCATTCATGAACGAAATGTGACTATGTATTCCTCGGTTCTCCAGTAGCATTGTTTGAAACTTATTTCTTTGGTGGAGCAAAAACAGAAAAAGAAACTGATAATATTAAATCAAATATCAACTTATTGTTTGTTTAACTGTTATATATTAACAATGTCATACAACCGTGCTGTGCCTTTCTTGTCATCGCTAAGGCTAAACTTAAATGCATGTTTTCACATTGTTTACTGTTTACAATTTCTTCAGTTATTATATGAGAAGTGTAAGAAGTGAAGTTGCCAAGACATGCAAACCATTGAGACAGCACTCAACTATAATAAGTCAATTTAATCCACTCGCGCTTGATAACACTTGATTGACTTTGACATTTCACATCCCAGGCTTGCATGCATCAACAGGTGGTTTGCATTTTCAGCCAAATGTAAAAATAGACTGCATAAATATTCCACAATTCCTTTTTAATAGACTGAGGAAAGGATCAGTTTTATTTGTGCAGAGTTCATACTAATATTGACTCAGCGCTTTTAGAGAAATATGTTCAGGAACCTCAAAAGGCATAAAACAGCACGACGTGTTTGTTGGCCTAAACACTGGATTGAAGCTATTGCCTTTCGAAGAATTTCAGGATTAACATGACGGACGTCTTTATCAAACTGAGCGGTGTAATAATTCAAAGAGTACGTTTGTATTTTGTAAGCAGAACATGCAGTTATTACTGGAAATAGTTTGTGCGGTCATGAAAATCCATCAAAGGCCGAGAGCTGCACATGATCAGTTGGACACTTAGCAGAGCAGTTCTGTTTATTTCCCTTCAAGTCTTGGTCTATCACACTGCAACTGGGTTTGAAAGGAACCTCAGAACCAAATCTAAACCACAGCCAATGGTAACATCCAGCCTTCACAGTGGTGGCGTCTCCCTCCAGGGCTTGTTTTTGGCAGACTGAATACAGACCTCAGTGGATCCTGACACGGCCCATGCGAAGACATTTACATTACAATATGCCATAGATCAACAATTATATCATATTCAGACTACCCTCTCACATCTAATGAATGCAGTATGGCACACTTGATGAGCGTGTAGTTCATGCTCCTGCATTCAGCGTGTTTTGAAGCCGGCCCATCTTTGTGTTGGCTGGCACGGCCGTTCAAATAAACACAGCGAGCTGATGATAATTGCATTGTTGGGAGCTGGCCTTTCCAGAGCTTAGAGGACATGGCCAATTAATCAAGTTCTCTTTGTGCAAGTCTTTATGGGTAATGACCAGAGCGTTAACATTCACACATGTGGGAACCATTTTGCCACCCCTGCAGCCCCCCTTCATCAAAATGGGGGTAAATATCATTTTTAAAAATGAGGCTACCTCTGGTTGTTACGCCTAAGCTGTATTATTAATAGCAATAATAAGAGTTGCTCCTCCAGGGTCTGCCTAGGAGGTTTATTTTCACTCATTTCTGTCTAATGATGGCCCTGCCTCTGGCCTCTGTCCACACAGCACCCAAGTGTGTGTGTGTGTGTGTGTGTGTATAGAAAACATGAGCAACCCAATGTATATGCTAAATCTAGTTTATCTATTTGTATTTATATGAACCTTTTTACTCAGTATACTGTATCTGTTGCATGTGCAAAGAAACATTTCATAACTTAAAAGTGCATACAAATGGCCAGAATTTATTGAAAAAAAAAAAATAGCCACTGGATTTGAATTAAGGAGAGATTGCATTGCCAAACACTGCAAAAAAATAGTATTTTTCCCAATAAAAATATCTAAAAATCCTTAAAGCACAATAAAATTCAATTGCTAAGGAAATGCAAAATCAGGGCATATATTTGCATCACAAAGCAGAACATACATTTTTATTTTTGTCTAGTTGTCTAGTTTTATAAAAATATAAGAAGGCCTTTAAAATTATATGTTAAAAAAAAATCAGAGGATATTAACTAAGAGGTATGTTTTTAACTATTTGTTTTCTAAATGATTTTTTAAGCATGCATGAACTTAAGAACTTGTTAAGCATGACTTATGCTTAAAACAAGACAAAAGTTTAACATAAAAAATATATATTAGTCATATTTTATCTTGTTTTGTTTTAATGCTGTTTAGATCCAAAGCAAGACTAAATCATGTTTGCTGTTTAATGCCTTGATTTTGCTTTAGATCTCACACGACGCAGTGCTGAACAGCAAAACTGCTGTGCATTGATTGTAATGAGACAGATGACCATTTACGTGGTCACCAATATTTTCCTAAGCCATTACCCGCACATGACTAATTATAAGGTCTAGGAAAATACCTGAACGCAAGGGAGAGGTCAATTCTGTGGCTTTTCTTTTTCGCCCGAAGTGGCCACGTGATTTATTAAAAGGGGGACTATATAGTTTGACCATTGAATATGCATGTCCATGTACTTTTGCAGGAATATGGAAACAATCTGCGCATGCATTATCGTAGCTAATGAAAGCAGCCACCCAGATCCACCTTGAGTCTGCAGCGCTAATGCTAAATATATGTGGACAAGGTGGGCTTAGTCTGTTTTGATATGATCCAGAGCTAAACTCTTGCTGACAGCTATTAATTAGGCCAACAAGGTAGGTTTTTATTTTCAATTTCAGCAAACAGCTGCGGTTATAATGTCAAGCTAATGAAATGCTAATATGTGTGGGTGCAATGATCTTTTGCTTGGTTTACTTCAGCAAAACTAACTATTCCGATGTTTTTACATTTTTGCGGCGACTCTGCAAAAGCTTATTTATCATGGGGCAACAGAGCAACTGGTAGTTTGTTTGACTTGCAGGGTGTGCAAGCGTCGACCAGTGGTCAGATTGTGGACTGATGTGTTTTCAATGGTCAGCATGAGGAATGCACAATGACTTTGAAACTGTAGTTTCGTCTGCATAGTGAGGATAGTCACACTACCAGAAGCCCAGGTTCAAGAGTCAGAGGTTTAAATGTCAATTTTGTCATACAATGTCTTATGAAAAAAGTAGGACCAAGACAAAGAGAAAAAACGATTAGCCAATTAATCGCTGTGTGCTGCTTTATAATTGGTAGCACATGTATGGGAATAAGAAAGAAGCAGACGTAAATGAATCATAGATGGAGCTTTCAAATGAATTTAAAGCTCATTGTCAAGTAATGTAATCAAAAATGAACGGTTTCCCTTTATGAAAAAAAATGACTAACTTTAAAAGCAATGAAAGCCAGTCGCAAAGGAGCAATGAGTAGTGTCTGATATGATATAAATGCTGCTAATTGTTTTTCACTTCTGGCTGGTTAAAGCTTTCATGCAAAAAAAAAAAAAAAAATTTAATTATATATATATATATATATGATCTTAAATGAATACGTTTATATAGTTTTACAGTTTACTAAAAAATAAAAACCCCAAAAAGATTCTTCTTTTTTTTTTTGTATGTATAAATTCCTTTTAGTTCAAGACTTCTGCCTAATGATTCACTGATCTATATCACCCAAATGAAATATTATTTCGATCCATAAAGGGTTTTATATGGCAGAAATACAATGTGCTACAGATCAGGTAACTTACTTTTAGGCCTCTATAATCAGGTCTGCCATCGCTTCATTCCCCCATCAGAAGCCACCTGATTTAGAGCGAGGCCGTTTTCTGCGTCACCGAGCAAAAGGGATCAGGTTCTCATCGTTTCAAAAGAAAGGTTTGTATTTCGAGACATTTGCAGGCACTTGGATAATGTTATGTAACTGAAACTACCCTTAAATGCAAATTTATTAGGGCAGCACCACTGATTCTTCGTTTAGAAACGAGACACTAATGGGGCTACTGAGTTAGACACTGATTGTCAGTATTGGACTGAAAACGATTAGTTACAGATGTGTTTAAATGACCAGTGTTCCAGTGACCTGAGTGACTGTCCAACAATGTTTGATCGCCAAACAAATTACATCTTTGCAATAGTGGTGAAAGGACGTTTATGCAACACGGCTTAACTTTTATATTAGAACAGTATTAAGGCCGTGTGATCACTGTCCCCGCTAACAGCTGTAACTGATCTCATGCTACTCTGTAATTTTATTTTTGTATATGCACTTCTTTCTTCTGGCAGTATTTCGGTCCTTTAAGCCCCAAAGAGAAACAGGAGCCTCGGCCCGTATGATGCAACAGTGTGAAACAGCACAAGCTGAGCAGAGGCTGAAACTGGATCCATCAGTGTGTCTGTCTGCCTCTTCGCATGTCTGAGTTCCACTTTGAGATAAAAGAGTTTGCAAACAGCACATGCTGAAACTCCAACTTGGCTGATGGAAAACAGGACTTTACTTTGACTTTTTTCACACCAGGATGTGTGTTTTTTTCAAGGTTAAAATCCATTATCATACGTGTCTCTCTGGAATACTTGATTCTGATTGGTGGCCAATTTCAGTTTCAAAATGGTCATTTTTCTAATTCTTTCTGGTGACAGACTTCAGCTTTAAATTAATTTTGCAAATAGCTTATGATTAATGTGCATTGTAACAGAAGTTGTGTCCAGAATCTGCCTGTGGTCTGTTTGGAGGGCCTTGTATTGTTCCTCTGCTTTGGATAAAAGCATTTACCCTTTTATAGGATGTAATATACGGTTTCTGGCGTTTTTGGTGTCCACCCCTCTGGATAATTCCCTCATTATGAATTAGATGAGGTCTTTGATTCCAGGCAACGGGTGTGCAGCTGGCATACAGGCCTGAGATTTACATTTATTGTTCCTGTTTTGCTTTTTTCCATAAGCCCCTTAAATGATACTGCAGGCCTCTGTGTAGCAAGCGCTGCTTCATGTCTCTAGACACCAATAATGTGCAAAAAAAAAAAGTTTCTGGCCGATTCATCTCAGATTTAAAACATTGTCCAATAGCTATTTTCACCTGCGAATTTATTCTGAACATGCATGAAGGAATAAGAAATCCACATGGCTGTGTATACGGAAACAGATGCACAAATATGTATATCCTTGTTGGGTTTTCATGTTTTATGGGGATATTCCATTGACTTAATGATTTTTATACTGAACAAACTGTACATTCTCTCCCCTTACACTAACCCTATCCCTAAACCACACAAAACGTAATGCATTTTTACATTTTCAAAAAAACATCACTTGATTTATAAGCTGTTATCCTCATAGGCACTAAAAATGTCCCCACAAGGACAAGGATTTCAAATATTGCCAACATTTTGTCATATCAGGACCACACATACACACTTCATTTTGGTAAAAAATACAACAAAAACAGTAAGCTTGTGAAATATTAATATCTGATTTCTATATGAATATGTTGCAAACTGTAATTTATTCCTGTGACCAAAGCTGAATTTTCAGCATCATGATCACATGACCCTTCAGAAATCATCATAATATTCTGATTTGCTGCTCAACAAATGTATGAAAAGTAACATGTTTGCAAAATGAAAAAAAGGAAATTTCTCAGTTCACATAAGAAATAAAAAAGTTTCGAATACTTAAAAAAAATCGACGTTTTGAACATTCAGAGAACATTCAGATTAATGCAACGTTAGCAAAACGTTTTTGGAACATATTTTTGTTAGATAAACAGTCTATCCCCCTCCAGTGTATCAAAATGCTGATAGTCCCATTTGGCTGATTGAGATATTATTCTGTTTAAGGAGCCTAGCAGAGTCTGGGATATACAGGCACATCTGTGCCATGCACACGGGGTGAAAGTGCAAGTCTGTGCATACTTTCTGCAGCTGTAAAGTGGCACCACTGGCTGAGTGAAATCGCACAAGTGCCAAAGTCGTGTGCGTAGACCCAAACTGCTATAGCACACCAAATGAATGCAAATGTATAGACTTTGGCCCTCGCTCCCCCATTTTTAACTTGCTGCCTCTCATATATGCAGACACACACACACACACACACACACAGCGTCTGCAATGGCATTTACAGTCTCCAAGCTTGAGTCAGCCATTAGCCAGTAAATAAAACAGATGTTCTCACAATACAAACACAATAGTTAAGGCTGACTGCTCTGGCACTGCGTCAGTGCGAAAGAGGAGAGCCTCTCAGACACTCAACATGAATCCCAGCGCCCAGCGAAATATGTGCCTAAACGAGTCAATACGTGAAACCGTAGCTAAGCTGACACGTTCTCATACTCTGGCAACATGTCAAAACCTATACCCACACCCAGAGACATGCACACGCACACAGCACTCACTTAAATGTGCGCTGGCAGTTGTATTTCGATCCTCAGCTGACTACATGTGCACTTATTGACTGGGCTTGAATTGGATAAGACAGAGCTGACACAATCTGACGCCCTCCTCTGAAGTCATTATAATGATTCACTTCACAGCTCAACAAGTGATACAGCATCCCAAACTTCCCAGAAAAAGGCAAAAAAAAAAAGAAATCTTGGCTAGATTAAGTCAGAGTTTAGTTAGAAAAGTGTATGTATGTGCATTGCACCCCGAGGAAGTTTCGGGTTTTCTCTTTCATATCTCTTTCATCGAGTACATAGAACATTCGGATTGGGAAATAGATGGATTGATGGAGTTTATATTGAATTGAGTTTCTGAAATATAGAGTATGCTGTAATTTACTTATATAGGCCTAGTTATATAGATCAAGCACTGAGTCTGTGGCACAGTTTACAATGAAAGGCATGTGTAATGCATAGCAGTGGTGATACCTTGGTCTTTGATATATACCGTGTTACTGATCATCATATACTGTGGTATTTACATAGTATTCCAATGTATTCCAAAGGCATTTCCATGGTAAATTTCTATCAATATGATATTTCCATACTTTTAAGGTTGAGCAGGGGAAGAGTACTCAGAAATGACTGGATTTCATGGATTAAATTGAATTCATTTGTTCATTGTAATGTGCGACCCCAGTTGATGTATTTATTATTCAATTTTTAAGGACTTTTATTTTGAAATTTCATCTGGTGTGTCATGTTCTGTTGTCTTTTATTTTGTAGTGTCTTGTTCTGTTTCATGTTGTATTTGTACGCCTTCATCTGGATTTTCTCCATCTGTGTCTGTATAGGCCTTCTTTCCTAGAAAGTCAAATGATTAATATGCAGAATTCATGAAACTTCATGGAGAAAAAGCAAGAAAGTTGAACCTGAGTAAATAGTTTTTGTGGCTGTTGTTAGTATGCCATAAATCAAAGAATTCCCACATCAACGGATAATGCCAACATGTTGGATGCATTCACACACACCTGCTTTATACAGACAGAAGTAAGTATTACTTACAAAATACCCTTATGAAAACATATACATACATGTGTTTTTGAACACAGCTTTATTTTGTTAAATTAGCAATTCATGTACAGTCTTGTGTTTGGAATGGAGTTTTGCGTAATAAAATAAATGTTACATTCTAACAGTTAGCAGTGTTGTTAAAGGCACAATGCTGTAATTTCACCACTTATGGTGTTAATTCAAAACAAAGGCGTAGCTTGATGATGCAGTGAATGGATTCATGGGAGTTTTTGTCTTCATCTCCACAGCCGATGGAAAGGAATTTGAGTGTGTTGAAAGTTATGTTAACATTACTCTTTAAGAGACTTGTTGAACTTTGCAGTAATCTAAATCAATATTACAATATCATATTAATAAAAACTGGATGACTTGTGTTGCTAAATGACATGAAATGAATTGTAAAATGTATTGTGTGATGGAGAAAGCTCGCTCTGATTATGCGATGTTAGCCTCTTGACAGAATTGTCTCTGATCATGTAAAAACTCGGTTCTCGTGGTAAATCAAGAAGATTCAGACTGACCGTGTTGAGCTATAATGATTAGTTTCTGTTGATACATGTATCCAAACAGTTGCTCACCTGTCTAAAAACTTATAATATATTAAATTGTCTTTGGTGATTGGTTTCTACAAGAGATTACAAAAATCGAGGGAAACGCAGATGGATCAAAAGAATGATCATCATTGACGTGCGACGCACCAACCCGATCACACTAAATGCGTCTCTATAGCATGCAGTGTGTTTATCCTGCAATTTATACGCGAAAATGAGTTTTTACGTGCATAGGATACGCATGGTTGGTTAGGGTAGGTTTTGGGGTGCGTGTGTATTATACGCATGGGTAGAAGTAGTGGTGTGGGGTGCGTGTGTATTACACGCAAATGAACTGCGTATCAAATGCACGCGACAACTGCGTATCATATGCACGTAAAAAACTCATTTTCGCGTATAAATTACACGATAATACACAATGCGTGCTATAGAGACGCATTGACATGGACCGTGTCCTGGTTAAAATTGATGATATCTCTGGATTTAAACACTGTTGGAAACGTTTAGGATAATGCAAGTACACAAGTCAACAAAATATATAACATTGTTCTAGTGGTGTAAGGTCATGTGTGTGGAAATGTGTGTTTGCGCCATTGCACATTTTGGCAAATGTTTTTTTTTTTTGCAAATAGAGATTCAATGCTTTGTACATAGTGTAAATGACAGAAATACTAAGTAGAATAGTATGTTAGTGTGACATTTTGAAAGTACTTGACTAAGTGAGAACGTTTTGTATTGTTTTACGTATTTTGAACTTTTTTTTGAACGTTTTATATTTTCTCCTTTTCTGTCTGTCTCTCTCTGTTTGTCTCATCTGCATGTATAACAAGTGTATATATAGTTAGTTTTTTCTAAGTTTTTTTTTATTTAGGTAAAAGCTCTAGTTGAACTATATATAATATGTTCAGAGTACATCACCATGTTTCCTAATCAGTTCTATACCGTTCAAAATTTGGGTAAAAGATTCAAAGTTTTTGAAGTAAGTCTCCTCTAAAAAAGACTGCATTTATTTAAAATACAATTTAAATTGTTTTATATCTACATATGTCTGAAAATGTAATTTATTCCTGAGATCAAAGCTGAATTTTTAGCATCATTACGTCACATGATCCTTCAAAAATCATTCTAATATGATGATTTGCTGCTCAAGAAACATTTAATATAGTTACCAATGTTGAAAACAGTTGTGCTGTTTATATTTTTGTGGAAATTGTTTTTTTCTTCTTGATTCTTTGTTTAATAGAAAGTTCAAAATGACACCATTTATTTGAAATATAAATCTTTGTAACATTATAAATGTATTTACTGTCACTTTTGATCACTTTAATATGTCCTTGCTAAATAAAAACGTATTTTCCAACCTTATACAAGTAAAAGCACTAAGAAAATGGACAGTGTGCATTTTAAATTGTATTGATTGAGGCGACAACATGGACATAGCTTAAACTAGCTTTAACGGAAGTTTTGTAACTTTCAAACTTAAATAAAGTGTTGGTGTCACTGTAAACATCCGACACTAAGATCTCGAACTGTGACGCTTGCATGTCGCGGCCCTTGAGGAATGCTGAGTCTGAGGAGGAAACACACAGAAGACCGCAGCTATGGTCACGGCGCCGAGCAGCTTGGGTTTATAGAGAGAGACAGGACCCGTCAGTGACCCGGACTGTTCCAGGGCACATGTGACCTGTTTCGCACCTCCACAGCTTCTGTTGCTTCATCTCTGGAACACACTGAGCAGTGGATGAGCTCGAGGATTTGGTAATCTCTCTGGAAGTGGGAAGTGCACGTTTGCACAGTCCTGCTGGATTTGTGGGGAGGACACGCTGAAAGTCTCAGTGTCACACATGTGCTCATATGAAATATGCCACCTGTCTGAATGAGAAAAGACTGATGAAGGGAGAAGGATCCTCAGATGTAAATCAAACACACCTCAGCCATGAACCGCAGGCCAAGCCACGGCCCGGACCGATATGCTGAATCGCTACATTTGTCCTGACAACTATCTCCAACACTTATGATGTAAAGCATCATTTTATAAGCCTGACCGAGTATCTGTCTCAATGCCATACAGGTCTGTTAAGACCTTGAAATTTGGGCTGAAAATTATTTGCAGCGAATACAAATTTGTCCATGTTGTTGACGTTACATATTTTATAAGCTTAGCCCTGTAAAGCCTGACATAAAATAACAGTCAGAAAAATCTGACTTTTGGAAATTGACCTTGGAATTGATGCTTACATTAAATGATAGTAATATCAGGCGTCACTCTCTATCTCACAATAATATGTCTTAGTTAGATGATATTTAAATGCTTAGTTTTATGATCAAAGCTCGGTAGTTTTAAAACATATTATTCAATGCAATACAATGAGGATTGAGAGATAAACCTTCCTCAAAAACCTGATGGATCACATTTGAAAGTGATGTATGGATAATCAAAGTAGCTTTAACCCAGTAAATTATCATCTTGAAATATGACTAACAATTTAAAAGTTATTCTTATGTTTACTTTATTAAAATAAATAAAGATGTCACAGCAAAAAGACACATGAACCACGAGTTGAAGGTGGACATTTTTACAATTATAGTCAGAGGACTTTTACTTGCTAAAAACTCTAAACTCGATCAGGCGACAGAAGGACTGTAGTAGATTGTGTGCAACAGGTTTATCAGCAAAGTTTTGATCATATATGATGCAATAGGATTTAAGGAGTTAAAATGGATCCATTTTACAAAGTCATTTCACACCGAATTCAGTGTAAATTGAATTCCACTAACTTCCAGTAAGATAACCAGAAATTACAAATACTTTTAGGGGCCTGAAAATGCGAACTTTTCAAGACAGGTTTCAAAGATACTGTTATAATCTCTGCGTAAGGTAAACTTACAAAAAGACAAATTTGTGCAAACGGAAAGGTCATGTGATCATATGTGTTCAGTCTATAGGCATATGCGAGTACTTGACTCAACTCCCAGTCCACATTTTCCCGTCATTTTGCAGCATTATAGTGCAGGGTCACTTGTAGTAATAAACCAAACACATCTTTCATCCAGACAAAACTGCATGATGCTTTCGCCATTTATTCACCTCTCTGTAGAAGCATGCATATGTGCGCAGCCGCGTAATGTTTCTTTACAAAGTGACATTGCATGCGTAATACAGCGTTTTTAGCCGTTTTCATGGATCTGCATGAAGGGGCATCGTTTTGACAATACTGTCGTCTGTTCGCAAAACTGAAATGCAATGATCACTTATCACAATTCATGTCGGGAATAGTCATATTCATTTCTCAGTATTTTACTGCACATCATTCTATTTGCAGTACTGAAAATCTAGAGACCTAAGCATGGAAAGAAACTATGCGAATAAGACTACTGGGAGAGTTCAGGGGTGATTGTGTTTGATATAATCTCACCTCGTCCCATCTCTTGGATTCTTGTGACAGCGGGACTGAGGGCTCTGTCTGCAGCTCATGTCTGTCCCTTCTCAGAAACATCTGCTTCTCATTAAAATGCTAGATCTACCAGGAGAGCTACAATTGAAAACAAAGCATAAAGTGAAGACGGATACCTGGTTGCCTCCTTTTGTTCTGGATAAACCGGTATCCTGGTGTCGGACTCCGCACGGCCTGCGCTTGGGTTTTCTGCATCGGTGTGTTAATGCTAATATTCTTCTATTTAGCAGTCATCAGAGTTCATGATGTTGAAAGTGGAGATCTGTATGAGGAAAACCTTTGAGCAGCTGTCTCTGTCAAGTAGTGCGACCAAAAAAGTCACATGGTGAAACCATACAGACATAAATCTCTTAAAATATCTGATCATTTGACAAGGCAAAGTTAGTGTGGGTTATAAAATGTCATATGGTACTGCACTATATATAAATAATTAATTTTTTTTTTAAAAAATGTAAAACTTGAATTACATCTAGACTATCATTCAAAAGTTTGGGATCAGTAAGATTTAATTACATTATTGCATTAAATTGATCACACGTGATGGTGAAGTATTTTATTCAAAGAGTCCTGAATTTTTTTTTTCTTAAGCAGCAAATCCTCATATTAGAGTGATTTCTGAAGGTCATGTGACACTGAAGACTGGAGTAATGATGCTGAAAATACAGCTTTGATCACAGGAATACATTACACTTTACAATACCGTATGTTCATATAGAAAACAGTTATTTTAAATTGTAGTAACGTTTCACAATATTCTTGTGTTTACTGTATAAATGCAGCCTTGGTGAGCAATGTTTTAATAACATTACCCCAAACCTTTGGTAGTTTATGAAATGAGTTATTTTTATGTAAATATTAGAGATGATATTTATTTATTTATTTATTTTGGTATCAAAGTACTCAAAGTTTTTGCCATCCCTGTGGCCATATGTCCTTTTTTCCCCTCCTGATTCCGGAGGTGCTGTTTCTTCTGAACTGAAGTGGAATCCACTGTTTGGTCTGTGTGGCTGTGAAAGTTTGGAAAAAGCTTCGGCTGATCTGTCAGCGGGACCTCCGCGGCACGCAGGCCTCCGGTTCTGGAACCGTTTCTTTTCAACACCCTTTTGCACTAGCAGAGGATATGTGTTGCATATATTTTCTCTTCAAACACAGGAGGACGGTGCCCTCACGCACACACGTGACCGCCCTACTGTTATCGAGTCGTTGGATCGTCTCTCGTTGTAATCCCCATTTTAAGTCTGCCTATAATCGCAGTAAAGTTTTCTCAGGATTGAATTTCACTCTTCCATACCGATTCTTGGCAGCTGCGGTTTCACCCTGACCATTGTTTTGTGTGATAAGTAGTCCATAACCCAGGTTAAGCTGGGCAGATTATATACAGTATGCGGACCACCTCATGTGAGGATGGAAACCTGACCCGCACGTGTGCGGTTTACAGTGCCTTGGTTATGATGGAAGACAACTTTTGCTTTGACTTTATGTAAATTGTTCAGTGAGTCAGATGGTTTGAGTTAGTCCTACCCCCCACAGCCTAAAAACGCCAAGCGGGCGACGGCTAGAGCTAAACAAAGACGCTGCACCAGAGGGCTGGAAATGAGTTTTCAGTATTTACCTCTCTGAAGGATACAGGATCATCCAGGGAGGGGAATCTGGTGTTATGCAGTATAGTGGCTTAAGTTTCGCTAATTCAATCATGCAAGCTCCGCTCACATTTCTCTAGCGGTGAGGCGAACAGGTTTTGAAAAGTGCTTATCTCGGTATCAATTTACTCTTTGTGTTAACTTTGTGGAGTTATCAGAGCCGTTTTGATGAAAATAAAATACAGCTCACGCGCACCTCCCTGTTAGATTGACCCGAGAGCCCTACCACATGGGAAGAGCCAAATTCAGCACGTTTATTCACCTTTGACCTCGCAAACACAGAGGTACGTAAAACGGCTTACCTGAAATGTGTAAAGGAGATGTAGCTTCCCTTGAGAAAATGTAGTGCACTTTAAAGAGAGTACTTATTATGAACACTAATAATATACTTAAGTGCAAACTGAATATGTTATTGGAATGTTATGTACAATTAAAAGGAGATGTATTAAAGTCAAAATTTAATTAGTTGAACTTGATGCTGCTGCTTTAAATTAAGTTCAGTCAACATGGATGTTTAAGTCATTTCAACTTAAATTACATTAAACTGACTAAATAATACATTTGAATCTTGTATAATAGAACCACTTAAAATAAAAAAAACAACATGTTGTCATAATTTATTGACTATAGAATTTTTATTTTATGATTTTTGACCTAAGTACATCTTTGCATGTAATTTCATAATTATTTTGTCTTTGAAATATGTTTAAACTCTACCGTCACAAGCATTTATTTTAAACTGAAATATACTTTAATGCCATTTCTATTAAACTTAAGTCATGTATTAAATATATTTGCAATTGCAAATTTGTAATGAAAATAAATGAAATATGGTATTTTATCAAGTATTTTATCAAGTGTTTTAAAAGTGAAATTAAGTGTGTTAAGAAACATAGTCATGACAAATAAACTGCAGTTAAGATCTGAAATAAGCTGCAAGTGGATGTTCAATTCAATTAAGTACATTTCTTATAATTGTGTTTCACTGTAACCACACATTGCTTCTGTCAACAGGACGACCTAAAACAACCTCCTTTCATATTACAATTTTAGTAATCTATTTTTTTTTAAAAGGGATTCTTAAAATCTTACTGAATTGATCATGTTTAAATTAATTCTGAATTTGTTTGAGGTTTGTATATTTAACTGGCAGGGAAACTGTTATACCTCAAATAACTGGTTTGCATAAACCATTAAATAAGGTGTCTGTTCTCAACTACAAACAAATCAGATACTGTTTGGTAACTAATAGATTAAATTTACGTGTGGTAAACCAAGTCTTTTTTTCGATTGGTTATGGGATTACATGATTCAAGTAGACCTGTAAAACAGCCAAAGCTCAAAGCAAGAATTCCCTGATGAATCAGATGGAAAAACTGGCAGTCTGACCTTGAATCCTGCAACCCCTTTAAAAAGTGTAAGTATTTGAGCTAATCTTGGGAAACAAGACATTCTTCAATGCATGTTCCAGTAATGTGTAATTGTCTCTCTTATTTCCAGTAATATGGATTTTCTTTGTGTATAAATATCCCTGCCAGTCACTCCAGTGAATGTGGGAAATGATGACGAATCAAAAATCATTGTAAACCACAGGTTTATGAGCTCTTTGATGTCAAGGACACCTAAATATGATGTACCTTTATAAGGGATCCCTGTGGCCAGATGAGAACTGAGTCTGGTTTCTCTGATTTCTGTCTATGGACTGTCACCTGTCACTGTCACCTCTGTCTTGCTCAGTTGGGGACGCTTAATATTCAACAATATTATTGATTTCTGGCTGGATTTACTCCACTTGCATTTTAAACACGCATTGAGAAAGAAAATAGGAGTCACCATTGACTGAGGTCAACATAATTTCAACCTTTATCTATGTCAAACTGGCTTTGAAAGGCAAACATTTGCATTGTCAGTAAAAACAGCAACTTCATAAGTCTAAGGCTGGGCAAGAAAACAATAGCTACCCATTTATTTAGTCTATTACGGTGGGTTTAACTCCTCCAGCCACAAAAAGACTTTAATAATCTCTCCAAACAGATTATTACACTTTTCATCCTGTGCCAATACCGAATCACATCATAGAAAGAATCAAATGTACTTAAATGATCATTGTCCTCTAATCCTGGTGGCCATCTCCATAATGAGCGATGTTTTATAATGTAATCTTCTCATTTTGCTTTCGCTAGACACTTTTGTAGAGGAAACCTAAATGTGGTCTCAGCCTTCACCTCTAGGAAAACCCAAACGGGGTCTTGTCCAAATATATGTTCATTTATGACTGAGCAAGGAAAGCCACTGCTGGACATTTTAAGAATCTGCTGTGTCAATCAAATCATGTGGGTTAATTTATTAACGCTATACCGAACCCGCTGGCCAGTTTAAAAGCATAACAATGGAAGCAAAAGATGTCCAAAAAATACACATTATCAGGTGCGGATCGTTTTTAGTGCTTCACCCGTCTCTTGTAAATATCACACATTTTACGCAAGAAAGTCGGAGGATTATTAGGTTATCTTGCGGTCCAGTAATGTAACAGCTCCTGTCTGGCATTGATTCTGCTGGTCGAGCGTGATGCTGGAGAGGAACAACAACAGTCTTGAGTTGCTTTCTGTAAACGGTCCAACTTAAATGAACCTTGATTCAATATGTCGCCCCAGATCAGAACTGTGATTTTTAGCTCAAGCAGGCCTGTGCATTGTCGAAGTAATTGGAGGAGAGTAGAAAAGCAACCAAGGCATTTTGCATGCATGTGTGAAAAGATGTAAAATCCTTCACTTTCCCGCTGTTATCAGGGCACAATTCTGACTTAAAGAATCGATTCTCTCTCAATTCAGTTGGAATTTGAATTGGCCACACTCCTCAGAAAGCTGAACCACAATTTGAGTTTGACTGACAGGAAGTGGAATTTAATGAATTACAATAAAACAGGGATTTCATTCTGGGAAATGATGTGGTCGGACTGTCGCCTATAAACCAAACTTTGACACATTTATCCAAACTTTTTAACAAGGTTTTGTGAAGCCACAATTCTAATTTTGTCTTGACGAACTTTGCTTTTCTTGTTAAAACAATTACAAGCACATGAATAAACTTGTTTGCATGCAAATTATGTGATTCATATATAACGTTTGCTACCTCAAATTTAAATTCAATTCAATTTCTCTTTTTAAATTCTGAATGGTGCACAACCCTGTTATTCGCATTTAAACTCATTCATGAGAAGCACTTTGTGTGTCATCACATCTTGTAGAGAAGCGACACAAAACAACACGTCAGGCAAATGTGACATCAAGAGATTTAACCTAGTTACCTTTTATAGAAATGAGTGCAATGGAAAAATAAGGTTATGGAAGCTTTTTTGACGTACTTTTTCAAGACAATGTCACTCTGTTCCTATTGCATTCATAGCAGATCCCAAATGGGAATGCTGTAAATGCTGTTGTCAGGCTTGGTAATAATGAAAGCACTGGTTTAGAAATGGCTTCTTCCAGCTTGTGTGTGTGACGGGATAAATACGGGAGCAGTGCTGGTTACTGGCAGGGATATGTGAGGTGCTGTGCAACATGTGTTCGTGCTTTCTCATGAACTCTCCTGACCTCATGTGAAAACCAGCTGCTTTCCATGAAGAACATGCGACTTGGGAACCACTCCCCATAAAATCCTCAATTGGAGCAGGTAAAATCTGAAATGTTTGTTTCTGTGCGTTGGAACGTTGTGTACGCTGCTGTAAAAGAACTGCAGAAATCTCTTGTTAACATCCCAAGCATAAACATTGGACGTCAGCTCAGGAGGTGGCGCCTTGCTTCCACCGAACATTTCCATCCCAGACGCATGTAACCCCCAAATTGCTCTCTCCGGGGCCGAGGTGGAGCACGAGGGGAAAAGGCTGTCTTTGTGCTCTCCGCAGCACGTAGCTGAGGTCCGTAAACAAGAGCTTGTCACCGGTAAAGTGTTGGCTCTGACGCGTCATTGCGAGTGATGTCACCGGTGATTTTCCACCTTGGCCGTACAGCGCGGTGTTGTGGACTCCGTAAACTTTGCATTGTCACTCTCGCAGAGGTTTTGACGCCTAACCTGGGTCTCAAGCCCGCACCCTAGTTACACCCAGAGTTTCCAGGTGACCGTGTGTTTATGCTGTCTGCTGTAACGGCTGGTTGACACAGCACACTGAGCGAATAGAGCAGAGCAGAAAAGTCTAATACACTGTCTGACTCACACCAGCCTGCGCTCCGCTGTCAATCTACACACATGCATGTCAGGTTATTATATACCAGGGCTATAGTTGTCACAACTTTTACTCAATTTGTCAGAATGGGATTATTTCTGAACTACATGTAATGTATAGATATAGGTTACACTTGCTTTTGATGGACCAATTTAGACATTTTAACTTTGCAGCTACATATCAACTAACTCTCATTAGAGTAGATCAATGAGAGTTATTTTATTTGGTTGCTAAGTTACTTATAGTTTGTAGAAAGTCTAAAGTGGACCATTTAATATCGTCTACAAAAAAAGCTACTGCATTGAAAATGTCCAGTGATAGTGCTAAGATTTATCTTTTGTGACAGCGTGCCCCATACACTACGGTTCAAATGTTTGAGGATTTTTTTCATGTTTGTGTTCGCTCACCAAGGCTGCATTTATTTGATCACATATTTTGAAATATTATTACAATTTAAAATGACTATTTTCTAATCAAATTTCTCATTTCTAATCAAATACTTTAAAGTGTAATGTATTCCTGTGATCAAAGCTGTATTTTCAGCATCATTACTCCAGTCTTCAGTGTCACATGATCCTTCAGAAATCATTCTGAGCTGATTTGCTGCTTAAGAAACATTTCTTACTATTATCAATGTTGAAAACAGTTGCTGCTTTATATTTTTTTTAACGGAAACCGTGAAACATTTTTTTTCATGATTCTTTGATGAATAGAAAGTTCAAAAGAACAGTATTTATTTGAAATATAATCTTTTGAAACCTTATAAAGGTCTTTACTGCACTTTTGATAAATTGTATGCATCCTTGCTGATAAGGGTTAATTGCTGAGGGTTAACTCTGGTAGGTTATTAGAGGACAAAATACAAGTAATACAAGAGATGATTACAAGAAATATCCAAATGTACATTTGGATGTATAAACTCCACTTGACCATTTCATATTTCTGCTATTGTGTAACTTAAAGATGTTTGGTGTCTCTGGGCTATATTACACATACTGTTCCACTTCTTTTTTTTTTCACTCACAGATTTGAGCTTGTTGTTTGGTTCTGGCATGGCACCTCTGATCACATGACCATAAAGCTGTCAGTATCAGCAGCCGCCTCTGGACTTACACAGTGCTAATCCCCGTTAAAAGCCACACTTCCACAGCCTTCCACTCTTCTGCACTAAACATGCTTGTTTACCTGCTGGATAAGCCAATTTTATACCAATGAGATCAGCACCTCACATCCACGGGTCATTCAGCACCATTTATTTACCCCTAATTGTGTCTACCTGCCCCTAATTATTACTATAAAGTGCATCAGGCTCTTGCAGTGCATTTACTAGCTTCACAAATGATGTGAAACTTTGCTTTATTCAGTAGGAACGTTGTCTGAGGTTGTTAAAATAGGAAGTGTGTTTCCACAGGTTACAGGCTTCTGCTGTTGGTGAGGTCAAAGTGTCATACAGGCCTGCACTTTACATAATGTCATTGTTTAAGTTAGATGTAGACCAGATATTTAAGTCATTATGTGAAAAAGTAAATATAGACGTAATCAACAAGCTTGTCAATCAAGCAGTAAGTGCAAAATATAGATGATTTCAGTAAACACTGCGTAAACTCAAAACACTTTTACCATAGTGCATGATTTGTAAACAAATACATTTTGACGTTTCATCACATAATCAGCTCCATATGTTTGGCTTTTCTATGTAGTAAACTTGCCCAGACGCTCACCTGGTACAGCATTGCACTTGTGATGTAAAGTGCTCTAGTAAGTCCTGTGAAGCACAAGTCACAATAAAAGAGCTAGAATACTAGTTTGTTTCAGCAAATGTTTTTATTGCACCTTTGCTTTTGTTAACACTATCGGTTAGGTTTAGTGTAGGTGCTATATTATTTTTATGTAATTTTATAATTTTAATGTTGACAGACACATGCTTTTAGCACCACTCGATATTTCACCCTGAAAGTTTTGTGAAACATGCAAGAAACAACGGAATATAATTAGCAAAAATGTTGCCACATGCACGTGTTCCCAATAAGCCTGTGTTGATTTTTTAATATACCTGCATGTCAATCACAGTGGTTGGTTGCTCTTTCAGCTATATGACCATTAGTGCAAGACCAGAGTGTCACACATGTTCAAAAAAATTATTGTGAGACTTGTTTTATATGTGTTTTGCTGCACAAACTTCCAAGACTCAAGGTATAGTGATATTTTGCCAATAAGTCGCCACATTAAGAAAGCCTACTGTGACTCTAATAGTGTTGGTCCTGTCAATCTTTTTCTCTCATGGTGATTCCCGTGTTGCATGTCAGGCAATGTTTCCATAGTCTGAGGATGCAGTGCCAAACCAAACTGCCCAGTCCAGGCACAGTGATTTGTGGCAACACACACACACACACACACACACACACACACACACACACACACACACACACACACACACACACACCACACACACACACACACACACACACACACACACACACACACACACACACACACACACTCACACTCACACTCACACAATCACACACACACTCACACTCACACTCACACAATCACACACACACACACAATCACACACACACACAATCACACACACACACAATCACACAATCACACAATCACACAATCACACAATCACTCCTCCATCGACAGGCGGCCACACTGAAAGAAATGTATGGGCTACAGATGTGAACAACTACATATACTAGTCAGTAGTTGTCTGAACAGTTTGAAGGGAGGGTTCACCCAGAAATGAAAATTGTCATTTCCTCACCCTCGTGTCATTCCAAACCTGTAAGACTGGCATTTGTCTTTGAACAAAAATATATTTTGAAGAATGGGGTCCAAAACAACACTGAACCCAATTGATTTTCATTCTATGGACCAAATAAACAGAGATTCTCAAAATATCTCCTTTTGTGTTCCACAGAATAAATAAGTCATGTAGGTTAGTAAACGATAACAGAATATTCATATTTGAGTAAACAATCTATTTAAGCCCTTTATAACTACAGGACTGGCTTTTGGTTCATCATTGAGTTTCTTGTATCTTATGTCAGTAAACTTGCTAAACAGAGATACAATGTGGTTACATCCAAACTTGCATCATTGTTACCATTCTGTCCGAAATGTTCAAATGCATTCACTCTGAATTGTTAAAAAACTTTCTCAAAATGCTTGCTACGCATGCGAAAAACGCAGAAAATCTAACCCGATCTATGACTGACTAAAATTTCGGAGGCAGTCTGTAAACGTGGTTGCCACAACATGAGGTCATGTTTATTTACCTTAATTCTTGGGTATCTGGACTCATGTTTGCCAGGATTACTCTACTAAATATGTTGTTCATCCTTAACTCTGTACCACAAGTTCCAGTTCAGTCTTTTTCTGAGCATTATGTTCTGTGCTTCGCAACACATCAGCTCTCTTCTATATGTAGCCTACTCTGCCGTGGCCGTGGTAAATTCATTAGCAACGCTACCGCCACAGGAACTCGGCCCATAACAGTCCCTTGGGACAAATTAATGTATAGATTTGTACATTGGGAGGATAAATCATGAAATGTGCTATTCAGACCACAGACTGTTCCAATTTAGTTATTAGTTTTACCACCGGCCAGAGACTTCTTCTGCACTAATTTAACAAACCAGCCCGAACCCTCAGACACACCCTCTTTTGTTCCTTTCAGCAGTAAAGATAAGCACTCTGTCTATTTCTACTCCGTATCAGATTCCACTGTGCCAGAACGAGAGTTTTTAGACATAAATCAACTGAAATGGTCTTGTTAAGCCCGCGGGTAAGAGCCACCTACTGACCAGAAGGTCGGAGAGGGGCTTGTGCAGGTCTAATGTCTCAGTTTTGACATTATTGAACATTCTGATATGAGATATTACTGTCCACTAACACGAAGCTTATAAAGCGGCTGCCGCTCACTAGGAACTAATTACAATGATGGCTTACCTATTCCTTCCTCATTCATCATGCAATCAATGCAGTTTACCACAAGGATACGTTCCCTAGATTGCTTGCGCAAGGACATGCACTCCACAGTAGACTTGCATTAATTATTATTTTCTTCTTGCCTAGTAAAAATATATGAAGAACTGGCGCGCGTGAACGCTAATAGCTTGTGTCATTTCCCTCATAAAGAAGCATTTCTTCAATTCATCTGGAACTGTTATTCTACAGCGATGGGCACTTATGAAAATGTTATGGCAATATAGCACGGATTAGGTGTCGGGCTGAACACTGGCCAAGGTAGGGGCAAAGAGAGAAGTCTCTTTAGCGCTGCCGTTTAGCTATTGGGAGTCCAAACCAGAGCAAAAATTTGATCAAAATGAACAAGAATGGCTCTTTCATTTCAGCTCACTCCTCTCTCGCTGGGTTACATTTGTCTCAATCGCTCTCTTTTCGCCCTCTCACACTACATCTACACCCTTCCCCTGTTCGCTTGGTCCTCTATGCGTGGCCATAAGCCACATGGTGGAGTTATGGATTTAGAAATCACTCTCTCCATCCCTCCAGCCCTCCCTGTCCATTCGGTGTGGAAAAAAAGTGCCAGACTATCAGACTCCAGTAGCACAAGGCCACTACTGAGTCAAAGAGGCCCTCTGCTACTGGGCCAGTGAGGCAGGGGAGACTCTGACCACCCTCAGCCTCGCACCACCACCACCTATACACTCTTCCTCTGCTCTGGAAACAAACACACACACGCACATCCACCCGGACGCACACGCACTTCCACATCGGACACACACGTATACGTAAACATGCGTGCTTCCAAACTGCGAGTGTACAGAACACACCTGCCGATTCTCTAGACAGCGGTTGTACTGTGTGTGAAAAGATTCCCTTTAATTGGCCCATGCCAACAGCCGCGAAATGCAGGGGAGGTCTGTGAGACGCGTTTTGATTTAGTCTTATGGTGTTTTTGTTTGCACTATTGTTCCTAGTGGACCTTTGAAGGCATTCCCATAAGATTCCAGCTCTTTTTACAGGACAGTTTGTACAGTGTCAGTGTCCCGTAGGGACCTGTGTCCTTCTAGTCCTCAAAGGCCAACATCCTACAGAGTTTTGCCCCAACTTGTTCAATGCCATACTAATCCTAAAAACCTTGATTAGCTGATTTAGGTGTGTTTTATTTGGATTGAAGCTAAAATTTGCAGGACAGTGACCCTGGACACCCCTGCCATAGGGGTACAACAGCTTGTCACTAGGGCAGCACCCTTAAGGGACAACTTTGTACATTATTCACCCCTAAATGTGCACGTTAGTACATTTATAATATGTACCCTTAAACCCAAAGTATACTTTGATTTTCATGCGTACTCTAGGACAGTGTTTCTTAACTCCAGTCCTTAGGACCACTCCCAGAACTGTCTCCTTATTTAACACACTAACAAGCTGACTTGTTGAATCAGAGGTGTTTTAATTAGTGAGACCTAAAAAATTGTGGGAAGTTGGTCACGAGAACTGGAGTTAAGAAACACTGTTATAGGGAATGCATACAGTATCCATGTGATGTAATTTTAGTCATCAGCATCAGCACCTGATTCTTCTAACCACACATACTCTGTACACGCAGCTCACACACTGCGATTTTAATTAGTTTTTGCACTAATTAGTTTTGTGTGGGGGGATTAAAAGATGCATGCAAATCTAATTTTAATGTGTACACTTTTTTTCATCTTTGTCATGCATACACTGAAACTTTCTAGCGCGCATGTGTTGACCACATGTGTTTGTGCATGCTATCAAATGGAGTATACATTGCAAGGTTATGCATTCGACTGTGCAAAGTATACCTTAGGCTCTAAGGTACTACTATAAACCTTTTAGGGGTAAATAAGCTAAATTGTTGTCCCTTTAAGGGGTCTACCCCATTGACAAGCCGGTGTACTGCTAACGGTAAAAAAATGTGTGTATGTATGTGCCTTTTCTTTAGTTTGTTTACTATACCTGTTTTGCCTCACATGAAGCATATACATTTATAGACCATGTCTATGAATTATATGTATGTGTGAACATGTTACCTACGTAGTAAAATACTCCATGAAGCGTGGGGAACAGGATGTGTCGGGCATGTGTCAAAACTTGACCCGTATGATGTAGCTGGCACTTACGTAGCTAACAAACCTCAGCCGTCCTTTAGAGATTTGCAGCGTTTGCCACTGAGCAGGAACTCAGCAGGCCGTGATTGTTTTCTCATCAAACCTGGCTTATTTTCATGTGAGGTTGCCTCTTGCATATGGTGTGATTATTTGCTGATGGAAGTCTTTTACTGTGCGGCTAAAGTGCCACACGTCGCATTATGAGTCTCTTCACTGATTGGCCGCCTGGGAAACGTTGGGACATGTTACGGCACGGTGCAAGGGTTAAGTTACACCACAATTAGTGCAACTGGTAGGCCTAGGAGTGGGAAAAATGACATGGTTAGTGTTTACAGATGGGGGTGAATGGGGATGACAAGGAATAGGTATCAGTCTTGGGGAATAGCAGTTTTTCAGTAGCTTCTTTTAAGGCAGTCTGAAAAAGGAAGTCTGAGTCTGAAAACAGTGAAGCTTTGCCAGAAGCATGTTGTACAACAGAATGCATGCTACTAAGCATTTTACAGATGAATGAACTGGTTTCTAAACGGTAGCTATTCCAGTTAGTGGTGTAGTGCGGCGAAATGCACACCATAAGCTAACTGTTATTAACTGCAATGTTAAAAGCTTTTTTCAAAACAGTGAACTGAAGTTTTTCCAGTAACAAGTTGTTTTTGTGTAAATTGTCCGCTAACTACTTTCTTTGGCTCTTTCTATGCTAATAAAATGGACACCTCCATGACACATTGTTCTATTACTCTGGTATTATTTCCTGCATTTTAACCAACGGCAGTCTCATCATTACATCTTCTCATCTCCCGACCACACACACACACATTTACTCTTCCAGGAAAGGTAAGGGAGATGCCCTCTCGTTTCCCGTACAGCTGTAACCTCAAAAGGTGATCCATTATAATGTTTATCATTCTTTTCTGGGAAACAGGTTATAAATGAGAAGTCTGCATGGTCTGTTTATTGACACACTGATTCTCAGTGTTAAATAGCCTGACACAGTGCTTTAAGAATGATCAGTGTCCACCTAAAGACTCCCATTAAGCTATCTTGTGTTTTCCACATACACCTGATCCGGGACCAGCCATGCCAATACACTCAATTACCCAGCGTGAATCAGCACAGCGTCACAAACGGACTCAGTTAGTGGAGCAGAGTGGTGTTGTAGTTGTTTAGAAGGGCTGGTCACAGCCTTCAGCCACACTCTCCACAGCAGAAATTTCTATTAAAAGAGCTACTGAGAATAGATTGTTTGAGTTTGTCAGACATGTGTTTGTCTTTCCTGTTCCTAAATCAAAGGCGCCTGGTGTCCGACGTCAAAAAAAGGATATCTTTCCAAAAATAGGGAAACCCGCGTAGAGAAATGGAGAGTTCCTTTGGGGGATGAGTGTTTTTATCCAATATTTTTGAATATTTCAAACCAGAGTGCTTAAACTAAAATATATTGCATAAATTTTTAAAAAAAAATCACGCTATTGACACGGTACAGAAACATGTTTACACACCAAGTGCCCATCAAATAGCAACCGCAATGCAATGCTTGGTTTCAATAAGCATATAAATTTAACTTTAAAATGGCAACCCATAATTACTATAATTGGCAGGTACTGGTTGTACAACAAACCTGGACAAACAACAACACACCCAAGATTCTCTGTAATGACTTAAAATATGACTTTGCATACACTTCATTGGTACATGAGAGGGAGAGAGCGAGGGGGGGGGGGGGAGAGAGAGAGAGAGGGAGAGAGAGAGAGATAGAGAGGGAGAGAGGGGAAAGAGAGAGAGGGAGAGAGAGAGAGAGAGAAGAGAGAGAGAGAGAGAGAGAGAGAGGAGAGAGAGGGAGAGAGAGGGAAAGAGAGAGAGGGAAGAGAGAGAGAGAGAGAGAGAGAGGAGAGAGAGAGAGAGAGAGAGAGAGAGGGAAAGAGAGAGAGAGGGAGAGTGAGGGAGAAAGAGGGCGAGAGAAAGAGAGAGAGAGGGAAAGAGGGAGAGAGAGGGAGAAGAGGGAGAGGAAAGAGAGAGAGAGGGAAAGAGGGAGAGAGAGGAGAGGGAGGAAAGAGGGAGAGAGGGAAAGAGGGAGAGAGGAAAGAAGGAGGTGTCCTGTTAAACTCTACATTAAGGGGACAAAATGTCCCCATGAGGATGGCAATATCAGAAACCCTTGTGGGGACATTTTCTGGTCCCTATATGTATAATATTAATCAGTTTAATGAATTAATGGATACAATTATTAATCAGACTAAGTGATGTTTTGTGAAAATGTAGAAAGTTTCTGTGATGGGTTGAGTTAGGGGTCAGAATATACGTTTTTACGTTATAAAAATCTATATGTCCATGAAATGTCCCCCTAAAACATGAAACCCAAGGTGAGTGAGTGTGTGTGTGTGTGTGTGTGTGTGTGTGTGTGTGTTGTGTGTGTGTGTGTGTGTGTGTGTGTGTGTGGTGTGGGTGTGGACCAACTTTACCCAGAATTGTAGATTATCACCAAGAATAGCCACATATCTGCCTTTTGAGTTTGGTTTGTTTCGCTCTTTGTTTTATCTGAATGATCCTTCATTTGTCCTGCACTGGTGAGGACGCAGCAGCCGCTGCTTCTCTCCTGGATAAACTACACTGTTAGAAAACAAGGAGCCTTGGATAGTTTCCTGATTAAATCTCTCGTAATATACAATTTTGGTCTTCCTGAAAAACTCTTATGAGATGATGAGCCGTGCAGAGGAACAGACCAGCTTAAGTTTTGCCGTCAATTTAAAATTTATTACAAACTACAAATGTTTTGCCTACTTTTAGCTTTCCCTCATTAATAAGTGTAATCATGCCAGGATTTCTAACAGTAAAATCACATGGATATAGGACTTGGACTGCAATGGTCTATTAAGGACAGGTGTAAATGGTTTAAATTTATGTGGTTACGGGTTAAGCAGAGGACATATGTTTAGTCTTTACTGAAAAAAAAAAAAACGTATGAGAAGACGATCTGTGTGGGGACAGAGGCCAGCTTAATTTTTGCTGTCAATTAGAAATTATTGCTTAATATGAAACTTCTGCCAGGTTAAGCAGAGGACATGTCGTGCCATGCCACATGTTTATCACAAAATGCATAAAGAAAGATTGTTGTGTTCTGATGATAAAGCTCAATGTTGGATGTTTAATGGTTCATGCTGACGTCCCCTTTTTATTTTTATTTTTTATTTTTTTTACATTTACATTACCTTTTCAGTCATCTAACCCTCATTTAAAGTTAATTGGTAACACTATTCAATAAGGTGCCATTTGTTAACATTAATAAGTTAGTTAGCATAACCTAACAATGAAAAAACTTCCAATTTATTAATTGTAATGTTAATTTCAACATTTACTAATACATTATTAAAATCAAGGGTTGTATCTGTTAATATTATTTAATGAACCTGAGCTAACAATGAGATGTAATTCTATTATCTTACGTTAAACAAAGATTAATAAAAACAGATTGCTCAATGTTATAATGTTAGATAATGCATTAACTAATATTATCAGTTAAGTTCTAAAACTACTCATTTAATACACTGAGCAAAATTAAAATGAAGTATTTTTCCCCTACTGAACAATGTAAAACTGGCCAAAGGTGCTTTGTTTTATTTGAATGTATGTAGACAAAAATTTTATTGTATGTCATTTAAATGTCAACAATTTTACTGTGTTAAAAAAAAAGAAAATCATGATTTATCAACTTTTTTTCCTTTTGTCAAATCCCTTAGATTAATGTTCTTCAAATGACATATTTTAGTTTCTTTATATTAACTCAAAATACCAAATTACCAGGTTCCTTACTTGGGTGCAACCAATGAATCATTTTTACAGTGTTGTTGGTTGCATTGCAGTTGAACTAAAACAACCTAAACACACAGAGAAGTTGCTGCCTCTTTTCATACACACATATATCTTACGAAAAGTGTCTTACGTAATAATAATTCACTATCTGTAAACTGCTGGCTTCACTCTGCCTTAAACAAACAGAAGACATCGTTCACGTCACGTCTTGCCAGTAGCCGTCACCATAATTCGGGCCGTCTTTCACAAACGGCCAGTATTGAATTCTCCCAATGGGGACAGCTTACGAAAAGGACCAGTGCCAACAATGTCTAGCGAGTGCAAATGTTTATTTAAAAAGTTATGTTTGAGTATTGATTTGATTTCTCTCTCCTCCTGTACTTGGCTGAAGGACTCCGTCTGTCCATCATGCTTTTCAGCGCCAGGCTGGTCTCATTATGGTCCTCTCCGTCCCAGACAGCTATGATAAGAGAGACACAATGTTGGACCGGCCAAGAAAAACACTTTAGACCCTGAGCTGGTTTCACGCTGGAACCTGGATATAAAATATCTCACCTTTGCGAGGAGAAAGAATTGAACATTATTATCCGACATGTTCTTCCCCCCCGTTTCTCTCCGTCGTCCACAGTTTGTATTTAATTACCTAATGAGGTTATGTTTCATTTGCAGTGAAACAACTCTTCTACAATTCTAATAAAATGTTCTACATTTCTCTTATTATGGTTTCCTGTTGTCTGAGGCCTAGGTAAATGTCAGGTAGTTCCAGAAGAACCCGCAAACCTTTCGTCCGCTGGCATTCGAGTCGTGCCAAAGAGTCCATCTCATTCTGAAAACCTAGACGCATCAATTACCTCTTCCACACGAGGGCAGGAAAAACGAATTATAAGGGGAAGGGTATGTTTGGAGCTGTCCGGACAATTTTGACAGGTGAACAAAACCATTCCCTCCATGAACTCAGTTTGCTTTGTCAATATGGGAGTATTCATAAGCTCCATGTATTGCGGCAGCGCTGGCTTTTAATTTTGCACTCTTGAGAGATCATAAATACTGGTGCATATGATTTCTTTATACAGTCAAAGTTCATTAACTATTCTCAGTTTGTTTTCTGTGCTGATCTATGTCTCTCTCTCTCTCTGTGTGTGTGTGTGTGGGTGTGTGTGTCTGTGTTTCTGTGTGTGCGTGTTTTTTGTGTGAGAGTGTGTGTGTGTGTTTGTGTGTGATTACTAGTTAAAAAGGCTTATAAATAGCCCAAAACAATTTTTTTTATTTAAATCTAGTGTTTTGCATGTTTCTGTGATAGGAGAGGTTGGTTTAGTCCATA